>CANSZD010004000.1:0-30000 GCA_947648045.1 Beta corolliflora
AGTAATTATTTATATTATTATAGTTTCAAAAATAAAACTAAAATATTCTTTATTAAATATATTTTACTTCACTAATTGACTTTACCTTTTAAAAGGGGTCAAAAGTTAATTCCTAATTCCCAAGGTTAAGTACCTAACTACAAATATATTAGTATTATAAAGAAAAAAAAAAAAAGAAAAGAAAGAGGAAACGAAAAAGAGAGAGAAGAAGAACGAAAGAAAAGAAAAAGCAGGAAGTTAAACTGCTTCCATTCTCTAAACCCACGAGACCCCATTTCTCCCCATCATTTTTCTTCCCTTTCTCTTTACTCTTGCTTCAACCAAGGAAATCATTTATACTACAAAGCCGCCATCAATCATCATCTCCATCTTCATCTTTTGTTTTGTTAGTTTTGAAGAGGGGAATTGGTTTTTTTTCGGGCTTGCTGATTTCGGGTCTTTTTTTACACTTTACATTCCAACCACTTTATTAATCAAGTAATATTCCTTGTCATGTTTTAATTTCAGTTTTTGGTTTAATTTTCTAATTTGGGGTTTTTGTTAGTTTAGGGTTCTTGAGATAAAATCTCAAATTGGGGGTTTTGACTTGAATGAATAGGATGTTTATTTAGGGTATTTAGTCAGTTAGTTGAGATTAATGGAATGTTAGGCAAACTTGTGTTCCAAAGTAATTTATAGTGTATCTCGTATGAATTACCCGCCGTCTTCGTAAAGTGCGGTTGAAATGCAGTTTTTCGGCATTTTTAGCAAAATACTATTTCACAAAAGTTGTTCTATCGAAATTTTTCTCAGGATAGGCTCAAGAAACGCTTGATTTGGATATCGTAGGAGGAAGTTATGTCCATTTTGAAGTTTCTGCTGAAATTCATAAAAAGTATATTTGTTTCAATGTTTTAAGTTTCAATGTTTTCTTATGAATGTTTTATTAATGGACTTTAGTATTAGAGTCAACTCCATCCTCATATTTGACTATCCGGCTTATTGTTCTGTGTTGCTTCCATTGACCTTAATCTATGAACTTTAATTCCAGTGACTTCTTAGATTGTGACAAGTTGAGTCATGTTTCCCAGCTTAGTGAAAGCCCATTAACTAGCTTGCACTATTTTTAGATGAACCGTATGAAGTATAGTCTAGTCGACTTATACTATATTATTATATTGTTGATTCTCGGTTCAGTAAAGGAACCTTTTTGACTTGTGATCAGATTGGTTGATTGTGGCTTCGCTAATGTAGGTAAGATTTCATACTCAAGCTTGTCATTGCATTATTTCAAAAGTACTTCATATTGATTTGTGATTTATATTGAGTTTGGAATCATTTCAATGGCGACGTTATTTATGGAGCCCTTTAATTGTTTTCGACGATATTTATATCAAAATAATTTATGAGATTATTTAAGAGAATTATATTAAAAGGAGGAAGTTCCCTCGTGAGACAAGTTTGAGATTATCAAAATGCGGTATTCTCGTGAGATAAGTTTGAGATTATTAAAAGGAGGAAGTTCCTCATTGTTACTGCCAAGTTTACTAAGATTGTATAAAATGTGGGGTTGCCGGCGTTTTATTCCTCGAGTATGGAAAGTAGGTCGAGTTAATCTGTCTCAACAATCTATTTAGTAGTCGAGTATTGTCGATCAATACCTAAGCCATCTCCGTCTTCCCCTTTCCTCGGTTCTTATCGAGTTAGGGCATGCAGCTACTAGGGGCTTTGGTGTTTACCTTTTTATCCAACGCGAGCCTAGCTAGCTCATTGATTTTTTTTACTACTTCCTACTCGCGCACATTTAAAGGTTTTATATTTGAAAGTTTTTTACGTGCATCGGTTTAGAAATAAAGTAAAGTGGCTACTCAATTATTGACGGTTCTCTATTATATTCAAGTTGAATGCTCTGTCAGTGAAATGATTTTTGTGGAATACTATGTATGTATTCCACCCGCATTACTGATAGTTCAAAGTTTGGATTATTGGTATGAAATCTTGCTCTACTTTCGGCCGATATTACATGTCTTCAATGTGTGTGTGGCTTGATGGTGACTAGCTTATATCGTGGCGAGAGCGTCAATTTCCCTACCTAGATATAGACTTATTAAAGTTAAGACTCCGCTCCAATAGTTTAGAAGTATGGTCTCTTATAGGGAGTGTATTAATTAATTACATTTTCTTTTAGTTGTAATAGTTAATAATTAATTTATGCACTAGTAGTAGTACTCCTTTTGCCTCGCTACTATTAAATGCTTAATAACCGCGCATACAGCCTCTTGGAATTTTCCATGCTTTGTACTGATATGTTTTCTAAAGAATGTGGAAATTCAGGGTTGTTACAAATAAGGATCATTGAGTTGAATATTTGAGATTATTAATTACACAAATGACTATTTGGGTCGCCGAATAAGGGAATCATGACACATAATTCGTAGTAAGATGTTTCGAGTTATGAGAATTATGATACTCAACTCAAAGATAGTACGGGTATAATAGTATGAAATACTAATGGAATAAAGTTCAAAATGTGAACACCATTTTGACAATGCAAAGTTGGTCTATTTGGTAGGAATCCACTCCATGACGGAATCTATATAGTGGAACTTAGAACCCATGGTAAGGTTTTGTTAGAAATTATATTTGGAAGATCTAGGAGGAGAAACTTAAATATATATGTTCGAACGACAACGTGCTTACTCTTAAATGAATTTTTAATGAGATTAAAGTATTTCGAAATTGATTTTGAAACTGCCATTATTTTGGAATTGTGTAATGGAACTTCAAATGACAAAACATATTTAAAAGCTATGAGTTAAAGTTGGAGTCGAGGCAAAGCATTTCCGAGCCTTATGATGTAAGTATAAGTATTTCGTTGTAAGTATTTAAGTATAAGCATTTTAGTACGAGTATTTATGTATAAGTATTTGAAGTATAAGTATTTAAGTAAAAGTGTTGAATATAAGTATTTTTGTATGAGTACAAGTTTTGTTTTACTAGGGGAAGCCCGCACGCACAAGGATGAAATAATCTCGACAGACCAACATTATATCGTTTGCTTAAGTAGTAAGACATATTTCTGATATTCGAAACCCACCCATAAAAATTTCCTCTGTTTTTAGCAAGATTGATTCTCTTTATGTCGCCACTTCGATTTTTTCTATATTTTTCTATTGAATTTTTTTCGGGGCATTCACAATCGGTGAATATTAAAAATCTAATCACTCAATTTCCTTTGTTTTGGATACATTGATTCTCTCTTATGTCTTCCTGCCACTTGATTTTTGTGTATATTTTTCTATTGCAAAATTTTCATGTAAATTCACATTCTATGAATAACTATTTACATCCGATTTTTTTTAAAAAAAAACCATCGTGACAAATTTGCTTAAATTGTATCGACAGTTTGAATCAATGATGTGCATAACTCCTTGTCTATAATTTTGTCCTTGATCTGTGGTAATTAATTTGTTCTTTGATAATCTAGTAGTTCCATTATGATCACCTTTTCGTTGTGCCTCCTTTGATTTGTAACTCTTCTAATCCGATTTCTATCATTCACATCTAAATAGCCTTTTAAGTTTTGATTTGAATCAATAATTGAATAGGCATGTCAATATTTTATCCATCCACACTACCATACAAATCTCATAGGTTTAGCACAAAAAGAAAATGTATAGATTTTTGTCCTTTTGTGTTATATTTGATTCATTAAAATTTCGCATACAATAAATCTTCTTGTTCTCATAAATCAAGAGCATAATGCTCCGTTACAGGCAAATCAAGAATCGACTCTCATTCTATCTTTTTCAAAAATAAAATATTTGATTTGATTTTTTTACATGATAAAATTATTTATATAGTGTAATATATCGTGTTGTCATGAATATGATGGTGGTATTATTGGACCTTATCCGAAATCACCAATCTATATGGACTAAAATTGAGGGTGGACAAAATAGGGCCTTGTACGACACAACTTTTATCGATTATTTAAAAATAATCATTATATTTTATTTTGCTAAGTAAGTAACTATATTCATGAAACTTTAATTATTATTATCATCCATGTATAATTGAAAACAAAAAGTAGTGTACATATAAATAATATATACATATGAAAGCATAATTTGTTAGTAATCATATAATTTTTTTGCAACTCCATATTTACTCCCTTTAAATATATTCACTAATTCAATTGAAAACAAAAAGTAGTGTACATATAAATAATATATACATAAAAAGCGGCATTGTTGTAATTCAACTAAATTTTTAAGTCGCTCCATATTTACTTCCTTTAAATAAATTCCACTAATTCAATTCGTTTTCTTAGAGCAACACATATCAACTTTGTCGAGCGGTTTATATATTGTCTACTAACTATATATACTTCCTATTATATCTATTGTTGGGAGTTTTATTTTAATAAAGTGTTTTGGAGTGACACAATGATTGTTGGGAGTTAAGTTAAGAAAACATCACTAAAGATCGGTATTAATAGAATTAGTATGTTGTATACACCTAACTTCCACTCTAAACATCTATCGAGTCATGGGTGATTTCTTAAGCATCTTTTCATGAGGAAAAATAGCCACTCATTTAGATTATAACATTTTTAACTATATAACTACATAAAATCATGTGCCGAACAATGTTTAACTACATAAGTTGTTTCCCTAAACAATGTTTAATTAAGTCGCTACTACTAAAGAAGCTACTCTTCAATGCACTAAATTAAATAACACGACCCGACCTCTAACGATGATGAGTTATAGAGTGAATTATTTGGCTCTTCTCTTCTCATTTCATCTTCATTCTTCTTCCTCATAGTTTTTCAAACACGGATTCAAATAACCTAGAACTTTATTTAGCAATTCTTTTCGTATTATAATATACCACCATTTTATTTACGGACAATTGAAGTGTATGAGGACCACTCAATATTATACAATTACTATCATTTCTAAAGATACTTTTTTCGGAAAGGACTATGTAGTGTTGTTTTTGTATCGATATCAATTTCACTTTCTCTTATCGAAAAGAATAAAATATAATTTTCTACTCTTGGGTTCTTCTAGAATGGTCAAAGTATAGGTTATCATTATATAAATATCATAAACTATTTAGACTGTGCAAGTTGTAGGGAATTTTTTTGTTTTATAAATTCAAAATTCTATTTAATTTTCCCTAAAGTTAAAAAAAAAAAGTTACATATAAGTTCTCAAAAAAGTAAACTTTAATTTGCTATTTATCCATAAAAAACACTCATGTACGGGTTTCATGAAGCATAAGTGGTCATCTATAGAAAATCAATGGTTGAATGATTATTTACTTCTTGAAAAAAAAAAGAATGACTTAACCCATTCTCAATGTTGTTATGATCTCTTTAATTTGCATCCACTATCTACTTTCTTATTTTTTTGCATTTATTTTCTAATTTGATATATGTGTGCTTCAAAATTAATATAAAATTAATCTTTTAATAACCATACATACACCTATCATATCTTCTAATTAATGTCTATGCTATTTATGTCTCGAAATTGTCATACAATAATATACTTAACATAATTGTTGATGTGAATCACTTCAAATTAGATCTTGCAAGAAAAGTTAAATTACGATGACCAATTTTTTTTATATGTTATTAGGAAGATAATTACTAATATCGATATATCCTTTTTGTATGGATATTTATGTAGTCAATATATGGCAATAGATATATGTTTATTTCATCGCTGATTTCAATTTAATACGATGTCAAGATATAATTTTTTTGATTAAAATTCGTTCTTGTAATAGAACAGTTTGCCAAAAAAACCTTCTAAATGTTCAATTTTGAAAAAAAACCTTTTAAAGCATTCTTTGCAAAAAAAAAATCATAAACTTAATTTTTTTTGCAAGATGGAAGCCTATTTTTGGTGTTGACCATCTCAATTCCGGTGTTGACCCTTCTATCTTCGTTTAACCCCCTATTTCCATTAAGCGCGACACCACCCATATGTATCTCAAAAACCACACCCGAAAATGGTAATAGGTTTCATCTTGTAAAAAAAAAAGTTTATGGTTTTCTTTTTGCAAAGAATGCTTTAAAAGTTTTTTTTTTCGCAAAATTGAACTTTTAAAAGATTCTTTTTAGCAAATTTTCCTTAAATTATTTCAACAAAAAATTGAGAGATAAAAGGTTCATAATATTGTTCCTTCATTCTTTTTCCATTAATACAATAAAAATAATTTGAGGAATATCAACTATACGGAGCTAAAAAAAGTTTATGGTTTTCTTTTTGCAAAGAATGCTTTAAAAGGTTTTTTTCCGCAAAATTAAACTTTTAAAAGATTCTTTTTGGTAAATTTTCTTAAATTATTTCAACAAAAATTGAGAGATAAAAGGTTCACAATATTGTTCCTTCATTCTTTTTCCATTAATACAATAAAAATAATTTGAGAATATCAACTCTACAGAGTTATATTATTATAAGATTATGCTTAATAGAATAGTTCGATTAATTGGGTGCTTTATTCACATGGTTACTTCACTTTGAACCTTTAAAATTTTGAATGATAACATGTAGCAATTGGGTGCTTTATCCATATTTGGAATTGACATTTGCAACAGGTGAGGCCTACAAGGCTACAACGATCACTTTGATGATTTAATTAATAGGTTTGCAAAGTCCTTAATTTCTCATCACTCCATCTTCGTCCAAATTCTTCACTCATCCTATCCAAAAACCCCTTTCTCAGTTCTATCTCTCGCTCATGTACTTTCACAAACACTTGGTAATGAAATACAAAGTAATGATAATATTAGTAATGATAAGACGGAGAGCTGCCTCTTGACATATCAACCTCTATCTTTACACCGTCCCTGTCGATGATATGGGTATACCTATTCTTGTTCACTTTCTCACATAAATCTTCCTAACAACTCGCCCTTCATAGCTATTCACTCCAACTCCTATTTGTCAAATAGGAAGAACAAATAGGAATGAAGGAAGATATTCTAATAATGATGTTGCTACTCGTAAAATTATCTAAATCAAATCAATTTTAGAATAAAATATATTTCTTGAGATAATAGTGCCTTAAATCTAATAATTAAACTTGTAATAAGGCATGATTTTGATCCAAAAATAATATTTTGTTTATGGAAATAGTCATTTTCATGGAACACCCTACTTCTCTCATATCTTACAAAATAATATAATATAATTCGCTCAAGTTGTGTTAAAAAATATATATAGTTTTAGATGAATTGTGTAAAATGTGAAAAGTTGATCTCTATATTTTTTATCTAATAACAAAAACAAATAATCAAAGAAAATGAACATAATTTCTCAATTTACTCAATCCCCCTTTTCTACTACCTCAGTTTCAAATTAATCTACACACTATCCTTTTTGTTTTGTTTCTTTTTAATCTACACACGTTACTTTTTCTATTTTTGGTAACATATGTCACATCTACTTTCTCCTCTTTTTCCACCCATGTCATCCACTTTTTAATATTTTAACCCACTTTTTAGTTTATCTTCTCACTTTTCGGTTTCTCTCTCCACCTTTTTAGTTTATCTCCAATACTTTTGCACTTTCTCATTGGATTTTCCCCAAAGTGAAGTGTGTACGTGGATTAATTTGAAACAGAGGTAGTATCCCTCTACTACATTTACATAATTGATTTGTTACTATGAAACCCGACCTCTTCTGTTTTCAAATTTTGATGATGAAATTTCTTTTGAAGGTGGGTGAGTGTAAAAACACGGTTTTTAAATAGCTTTCATTAAAAGGTGATTGTTATTATTATTTTAATTTACGAATTAATATATGCATTTATTCTACTAAATTTATCAATATTTTGGAGCAAAGTAAGATCTTTTCTCATTCTCAATCATTCATGGAGCTGGTAAGTAGGTCAGGTCGTGTCTGGTTCACAAGTTGGTGGATCGGTTTTGATTAAAATTTCTTTATTTATCAAGAATTTGTTTTGATTAAAATTTTTTTTTATCAAGAAAAATAAAAAAAGAGAAGAAATACACAATGCTTTATGCTTTTATAAAAATATTTTCTGTAATTGTCAAAAATATTTTTCTTGATTTTTGGAGTACTAATACATACTCCCTTTGTTACATAATATTTTTCCTATTTACTATTCCTACACAAACCAAGGAATACTAAAAAATATTTTGATTATTGGGGTTGAATGATTACTTTTTGAGGAGGAGATGAGAGAGTGCTATGCACATATTAAATTATTAATTTAAGAGAGAGAGTGTCATATATGGACAACTTGCGGGTCATATGTAAATATTAAATTATTACAAACTTACAAAATACGGAATAAAGTAGAAATAAAAAAATTATGGAACACCCTTAAATAAAAAAGTAGAAAAAACTTTATGGAACGAAGGAAGACAATAGAAGGGAGTTCAGGATGCAATAACTCATATTTAAAGGAATTCATATGATATATTTACATTAATAACCCCGTGTATATGACTTTATGGAACAATTTTTTTTCCAACTTGTATTTAAAATGATAAACCAAAATATTGGTTCACGGAAACATTGCCTTTTCAGTTACATAATTAGCAACTAATCGATTGATATTATTTTTTGTCAAATTTAGATAAAAAAAAGTCTTTGAAATAACATAGGTTGATTATATTTCCCTTGATTGTCATTTATAATTGCCAATAACATGTACACAAATAGCAACTTATGAGATTGGAATAATATCATTCTAAACAATCGGATTTTTTTTATATTTTTAATAATGCATACAATAAGAAAAAAATTATACAATCAAATCCTATATATCTAAAATAAATAATGTTTACGTTTAATATCTAAATATCTTTTAAAAAATGTACAAAGTTACTCCGTTGCAATAACTACCTATATAAAGAAGATAATGTGCACTAAAAGCAAGATATTATACAACTAGATAAGAAGAAGGAAATATACAAAAGAGATAAAAAAAATAACAAAAGATACTATGAGAAGTCGGACAACCTGAAGATCACTACTACGCAACTCCTCATTGCCCGGCCAGGACGTGAAATTGAACTCTTGTGCTTGGCGTTGGTGCAACAATGTTGTAGTTGTAAAGTAGGCCAATATGATTCACTGAATTAATTTGATTACTTACTTAAACCAATTTAGGCATGATTTATGGATGCAATTATGTCATGTTATTGAATTGCCAAATTCGGATCAAACACACGATTTAAATCAATCTCTTGTGCGTGATTCTCGTAGTCTACGATTTTAGGAAACAATTAATTGCATATTTTCGATTAGAAGTAATAGAATAATCTTGACCAATTTCTGCAATATTAACATGATCACAAATGTTTTGAAAAAATATCTCTTAAGTAAACTTCCTTCAAACATTATAAATTCGCATCCGACTAAAAAAAAGACAAATAGCACCATATCCATCTTATCAAATAGCGTCAAAACTTAATACTGTGTGCCATCCGAAGGAAAAAAAAAAGTAAAATCTGTAATAGATATGTAAAAATAATTTCGATCTTCAAGTAGTAGCTTTCGATTATTCTTCTATATATATATATATATATATATATATATATATATATATATATATATATATATATATATATATATATATATATATATATATATATATATATATATATATATAACTTTATTATATAAGTGAAGGGGGGAGCTATGGTGTCCCCCAATTGAATTACATCCTTACCCTCAAATAAAAAATATATATAAATAACTTTCCAAATCAAAGTTATTGTCCAATTAATGCAAATCATATTTCGCATTTGAATAATAGATGTAGAAAAAAGGAAATTTCCATAAAGAAAAAAGATGCATTGAAAATTATTTTATCCATGATCCATTACTTATTCAATTACAAAGTAAAAAAATATGATCACTGTTATGTGATTCTGTCCAACTCATAAACAAACTCAAAAATCGTTGAGCATATCAACTTTCTCGATTAGTGCGTTTAACTCTTTTAATTAGTGATTAATAGCGAGAATATTATTAATGGGTAACATTGTATGTTGAAAATATTGATTTATAATGTATTTATAAACTCACTATATTCCTCAATATATAAAACTCTTTTGTTTGGTAGAACATACATCAACCACTAGTACAAAAAAACTGAAATGCTCCGGTTAAAAAGCCCACAAATGCTCCGTATTTGACCCGTAGCAGACGTCATACGAGCATTTGAGAATTTTACAAATGCTCCGGTTTTGAACCAAAGCATTTACTTTTTAAATGCTCCGGTTGTCAGTAAAACCGGAGCATTTGAGCTTTTTTTACTAGCTAAAAGCTTAAATGCTCCGGTTTATAAGGGAAAACCGAAGCATTTGATCTAATAAATGCTCCAGTTCTTCTTTTCAACCGGAGCATTTGTATCTTTTCTTAAAACAAAAAAAAAATCCAGCTACTGCTAGCAGACCAGCAGCAGCGGGAAGCGCATTTATTACACGGGTATCACTCACACATGTTAGCAGACCAGCAGCAGGAAAAATATCATACTTGTTTTAAGTGTTTATGCCAACACTTAATGACAATGAACAAATGATAATGGTATTCACAATTGCAAAATAAGAACTTAATAACATATATTCAATTGCACCAGTAAAAATGAGCAAACTGTAATCTAGTTCATAAAATGTAATTAAACAGCAACAACACATCGTGATAATATGCACTAATAACATAAATTATTATGAAGAAGCAGAAGAATAGAACAACAAAAATTGAAATAAAATGGAACATGGAGCAAGTTTAAAATGTTGGAGTATAAAAACACAGAACTCGTATTAGCAACTAAACATGAACTCTATTTCAGCATGTTCCTTTCCCTTGTATACCCTGGTTACCTGCACAAGGATCCACTGATTCCTCGAGAAAACTTGGGACATGCATTCTCGGCTATCAAACAAAAGGACAAACTTTTAAACTGCATGAGACGATTCATCTTAACTCCCAGATATAAGTATATATTCACTGTGTTTTCCTTTACTTCTCTTGCATATAAATTAAAAGTTAGCTTAAAAGGCCATTTAATGCTGAGAAAGTGGTAGCTGAAAGTTACAAAGGTTCCGCAAAACTAGTTCAAAGCTTAAAATAACTATAAAATTGGTGGGAAGCAAAAAATTTAGATGAACAAGTAACTCAATCGGTAAGCTACTTTCACTAGCTTACCGTGAACTAGCTAAAATTAGGAGTCGAAAAGATAGCTTAAAGCTACGAAGGTAGTCGAAAGCTAAATGAGTGCCTTCTATAACATATATAATTTAAAAACTACTTCACAAATCAAACACTATAAACTTGAAAAGCTAGTATATTTTGTTGGAAGTTTCAATCTATATTCAAAGAAAAGGAATCCCTCTTGTCCCACATGGAAGAATTATCTAGTTTCTTCTTTGTTTATATAGGGAAGTACCTTAGAATACCTTGTTGGATAATGGGCTAAGTGGATTGGTAACCACACACGCGCACGGCCGGCCGGGCTCGGGCTCGTGGCGGCGCGGCGCGGGCGTGGGCTGTGGGCCTGTGATCCTTTTAAACTCCAGTCAGTTTTTAGTAGACGCTAATTGCAAGGATCGTGTTCTTGCCGTTATTAGCGAGATACTTAGCCGTTTCCTCCGAGATTTCGCCTTTATTTACTTCCCGATTTTTAGCCTTTCCGTTTTCTTTTGATTGTTCCCTCCTTATAAACCGATTCTTCCCATCGGTTATCATACACGTAAAATAAAACACAGCCACTTTTTCTCTCTCTCGATATTGGGCAAAGTTCCCGATCTCCAACCGTAGTTTGTGAGTGCACACGTTCTACGGGCTTTGCTAATCCCGGGAGGCGATCGCGGTTGTTCTACTTGCAGGGGTAGCGCGAAATCGTCTTTTAGGACAAAGGGTTCTTCCACTGACACTGCTATTGCTCTCGGTTCTCGCTTCAACGTATAAGTATCATTTATTGTTATTGTTTTAATTGCAACAATCTAAAAGACGATTATGGCTTCCAAATTCTCTATTCCCGACATGTCTAAACTAGAACCTTTAGATGGTAAAAACTACAAACGTTGGTCGTTAGGATGCAATTTTATTTGGAACAAATTGATGTTGCGTATGTTCTTGAAGATGTAACTTTACCTTCTAATGAAACTGAGAAATCTGAATTTGAAGCGAAATTTGCTAAGGACGACAGAACTTGTAAGGGTATGCTGTTGCACCATATGTCTAATGCTCTGCTTGATATATACATGTTGTTTGATCATGCTAAGAATATTTGGGATGCACTTAAGGGGGAAATATGGGTTCGACGATGTCCGGAACTAAACGTTATTGTGTTAGTAAGTGGTTAGGTTTTCAACTTGATGATGATAAACCTATAATTGACCAGATTCATGACTATGAGAATATCTGTATTGCTATGGCTGGTGAAGGACTGTGTATCTGTGATTATACCCTTGCCATAGTATTGATTGAGAAACTGCCTCCCTCATGGAAAGACTTTCGTAACCGGTTGATGCATAAAAAGACGGACCTAACCTTAGAGGGAGCTCATAGGTCACCTAAAAATTGAGGAGGAAAATCGTATTAAGGATAAGGGGACTAATATTTTTGGCGGTTCTTCTAAGGCAAATCTGGTGGAACCTAAGAACCATTCTGGTAAGACCTTTAGAAAGGATTTCAAACCTCAAGGAGGAGTATAGAAATACAAATTTAGGGGAAACTGTCATAATTGTGGTAAGCCAGGTCATAAAGCTAAAGACTGCAGAAGTAAGAAGAAATGGGCAGAACCAAGCTAACATTGCAGAAGCTGTTGAGAACTTTGTAGCTTTTGTGTCGAGGTTAATCTTGCGGGTAATGTAATCCGAATGGATCGTTGATCTTGAGCAACGAGACACATCTCGCACAAATCAGAACATGTTCTCAACCTATGACAAAACTGATGGTGAGAATGTATTCATGGGCAACTCGGCTTCGGCAAGTGTTCAAGGGAAAGGGAAGATAATTCTCAAACTTAGTTCTGGAAAGCTTCTCACTCTTACTAATGTTTTACATGTTCCTGAAATGCGTAGGAATTTAATGTCCGGTAGTCTCGCTTATGAAAGTCGGTCTTAGACTTTCTTTTGACTACGATAGGCTTGTTCTTACTCATAATGGGGATTTTGTAGGGAAGGGGTTTTGTAATGGGGGGCTCTTTATTCTCGATGCTTCTGTTGAAACTATGAATAAAATGGCTAGTACTTCTTCTGCTTATATTGCTGAGTCTATTGATTTGTGGCATGCAAGGTTGGGTCATGTTAATGTTGCCTCCATTAAAAGGCTTAAACATTTGAACTTAATTCCAAACTTCTCTAAAAGCGAATTTTCAAAATGCGAAATATGTGTTGAAGCCAAATTTGCAAAGAAGCCATTCAAATCAATAGATAGACGTAGATCAAGTACTAGAACTTGTTCATAGTGATTTGGGGGGATTTTAAAAATCATGAGAGCAGGGGTGGTAAAAGGTATTACATTACTTTTGTTGATGATTTGTTCTCGTTTTACCATGATTTATCTTCTCGTGTCAAAGGATGAAGCAGAGGAAATGTTCCTCAAATAGAAGGCCGAGGTAGAAAATCGGCTAGATCGAAAGATCAAGAGACTTAGGAGTGATAGGGGTGGAGAATATGACCCTAACTCTCTTAAAACTTTTTTGTGAGCAAAATGGTATAGTTCATGAAATGACTGCCCCCTATACCCCTGAACAAAATGGAATTGCTGAAAGAAAGAATAGGACTCTTAAGAACATGATGAATGCCATGCTTATTAGTTCTGGTCTTCCTAATAATATGTGGGGGAAGCTATACTTTACGCTTGTCATGTTTTGAACCGAGTACCTCACAAGAAACTAGACAAAACTCCTTATGAATTATGGAAGGGTAGAGCACCCAACCCGAATTACTTGAAAGTGTGGGGGTGTTTGGCGAAAGTGGGGTTCCTGCTTCAAAAGAGACAAAATAGGTCCAAAAACAGTTGATTCAATTTTTATTGGATATGCTTATCAAAGTGCTGCTTTTCGTTTCCTTGTTAAAGGTGCTAATAATTCTTATGCAGGTGGTAACATTATTGAATCAAGAGATGCAGAGTTCTTTGAACACATTTTTCCAATGGAAACCTCTTGCATTAGTAATGATTTGCCATCTTCTAGCTCTGCACCTAACTTATGCGCTGCTCCTCTTTCAGATAATCATGTTACGGATTTGGAGCCAAGGAGAAGCAAAAGGGCTCGGAAAGAAAATAGTTTTGGATCCGACTTTAGTCGCTTTCTTGAGCGAACCTTATTTGATTGATTGTGATTTTGTCTCTGCTTTCATTTTGGAAGATGACCCTAAAACTTATGATGAGGCAATGAGGTCTATTGATGCAGTGTTCTGGAAAGAAGCTATTAATAATGAACTTGATTCAATCCTAAGTAATAACACTTGGGAATTGATCGATTTACCAAGGGTTGCAAGCCCATTACTTGTAAGTGGATCTTTAAGAAAAAACTAAAACCTGATGGATCCATTGACAAGTATAAGGCTAGAGTTGTTGTCAGGGGATTTACTCAAAAACATGGAATAGATTATTTTGATACTTATTCCCCTGTCACCAAAATTGCAACAATTAGAACCTTGATAGCTCTTGCTTGCATTCATAATCTTGTTGTGCATCAAATGGATGTGAAAACTGCATTTTTGAATGGAGACTTGAAAGAAGAGATTTACTTGACTCAACCTGAGGGGTTCGTCGTTCCTGGTCAGGAAAATAAGGTTTGTAAGTTGGTCAAGTCAATGTATGGACTTAAACAAGCTCCAAAACAATGGCATGATAAATTTGACAAAACTGTGGTAAGTAATGGTTTTCATGTAAATGAAGGTGATTCTTGTGTTTACTCTAAGCATGATGCTTCGGATGTGTTATCATTTGTTTGTATGTAGATGATATGCTAATATTCTAGATCTGACTTGGATCGTATCAAAGAGACAAAGAATTTCTTAAGTTCAAAATTTGAAATGAAAGACATGGGTGAGGCTGATGTTATTTTGGGAGTTAAAATAAAAAGAACTCCAAGTGGTATTTGTTTAAATCAGTCTCACTATGTAGAAAAACTTCTTAAAAAGTTTAACTCATTTGATGTTGATCCAGTCAGAACCCCCTATGACCCAAGTTTTCATTTAATGAAAAATAAGGGTGATCCAGTATGTCAATCCGAGTATGCCAAAGTTATTGGAAGTGTTATGTTTCTTATGAACTACACAAGACCTGATATTGCTTATGCGGTAAGTAGATTAAGCAGGTACACTCATAACCCCAACAAGGACCATTGGGATGCTCTTCGTCGCTTGCTTAGGTACCTTAAAGGTACCATGGATTGGGGTCTGCACTTCTCTAACTCTCCAGCTGTTTTGGAAGGTTTCTGTGATGCAAACTGGGTATCTGGTAATGATGAAATTAACTCCACTAGTGGCTATGTTTTCACACTAGGTGGTGGAGCTGTATCTTGGAAATCATGTAAGCAATCTTGTCTTCTATGTCAACTATGGAATCTGAATTTATTGCTCTTGAATTGGCGGGACATGAGGCGGATTGGTTGAGAAACCCTTTGCGAGATATTCCACCTTGGGGGAAGCCGGCTCCTTCGATTGCTATGCATTGTGACTCGCAAGTCGCTATTCTTTTTGCAAACAACAATGCCTACAATGGAAAGAAAAGGCACATTCGCTTGAGACATCGAGGAGTTAAGGACCTTCGTCAAATGGAGTGATATCACTAGACTATGTAAAGTCTGAAAAGAACACCGCGGATCCGCTCACGAAAGGCCTATGTAGAAAACTAGTTTTGAAAACATCGAAAGGGATGGGCTTGAGACCCATTGATTGAATTGTAAGTAATGAACTCCTACTCTCTATGAGTTCAAGGGAGAACATTATGTAATAATTCGGGAGCACTAAAATTTATTTCTCCATCCCTAGATGTTTGATTGTAATAGTGCTTGCTACATTGTGAATGAGGATGAGCAAAAGGCTCTTAATGAACCCATATCCATATATTTGGTGGTGTGATGTAGCTCACACTTGATGGGATTCACCTAAGTAGGTGTGGAAGTGTGGCCGCTTCCTATGAGAATTGCTTGGGTTGATTCTCTAGAACACCTATGAGTATCCAGGCATTGGACGTATGACCAGTATAAGGCGTCACTTTTATTCGCGGAGTATCAGAACTATTTACATATATGATTGCGTGTTTTAAGTAATAGGTCTCTTACTCCCCACTAAGTTCAAGACTAAGGTCACTTAATGGGAAGGAGATTTTAGCTTAATATCACTAAGTGTTAATTCAAGTCGCAAGACATTAACACTGATGCGATTATTTTGTTATTGCCCAAATCATTCTTATTTTTCGATTCTTCTTTTCTTTTTCTCATATGTTGAACCTGTGGGGGATTGTTGGAAGTTTCAATCTATATTCAAAGAAAAGGAATCCCTCTTGTCCCACATGGAAGAATTATCTAGTTTCTTCTTTGTTTATATAGGGAAGTACCTTAGAATACCTTGTTGGATAATGGGCTAAGTGGATTGGTAACCACACACGCGCGCGCCGGCGGCCGGGCTCGGGCTCGTGGCGAGCGCGGCGTGGGGCGTGGGCGTGGGGCGTGGGCTCGTGATCCTTTTAAACTCCGGTCGGTTTTTAGTAGACGCTAATTGCAAGGATCGTGTTCTTGCCGTTATTAGCGAGATACTTAGCCGTTTCCTCCGAGATTTCCGCCTTTATTTACTTCCCGATTTTAGCCTTTCCGTTTTCTTTTGATTGTTCCCTCCTTATAAACCGATTCTTCCCATCGGTTATCATACACAAGAAAAATAAAAACACGGTCACTTTTTTCTCTCTCTCTCGATATTGGGCAAAGTTCTGATCTCCAACCGTAGTTTGTGAGTGCACACGTTCTACGGTGCTGTGCTAATCCTGGGAGGCGATCGCGGTTGTTCTACTTGCACCGGGGTAGCGCGAAATCGTCTTTTAGGACAGTGGTTCTTCCACGACACGGCTATTGCTCTCGGTTCTCGCTTCAACAGATAAGTATCATTTATTGTTATTGTTTTAATTGCAACATATTTCACACACCATTGATACTTGCTACATTTTAAGCCGATTTTCCTAATATTATTATAAATAATAATAATAATGATAAAAGACAGAAGCCTCATCATCTTTATCATAGCAAGATTACATCGGACTCAGCATAGCAAATGAGCTAAGCTAATCACACATATATAATGTAAAGATACGCAGCCATAGGGATCAAAGATCAAAATTTCAGTGAACTAAATCAGATCCGTAATGACTAATTCTCACCTGAATATTACAGAAATCATATAATGGACTCGGAATAACTCTAACAGTTACCTCTCCAAGTCGCAACAGCGTACCCCGAGTGAAGTGGATGCGTTAACGATTCTCAGATCAAGATCTCCAAACTACAATAAGGAGGAGTATACCCAAATTAGAAAATTTCATGGAAGAAGAGGCATCAAAAATGCCTTGCCAAGAATCAGAACGTTTACAAGCACACAAAATTTTACAAGCACCCAATAATCAATAGAACACAAACTTTTACAAGCACACAATAAGGAGGAGAATACCCAAATTAAAAAAGGCATTAGTGTTTGTAGGTTTCTTTATGAGCGAGATACGACTCATTCTTAACTTACCTCAAGCCTACACATGACTATCCGTCCCATTTAAATTGCCTTGCCAAGAATCAGAACGTTCAATTTGCATCAACCGACAGTCCAGCAAATCTATCCACTACATAAAGCTCGTGAAACTTTATCGTTATAAGAAAACTATGCTTCCAGTTTTTTAATTTTTTCTTTAAAGTTAGACAATACTTCTAAAATTATTAAGAAATAAAAGTTGCTCATGTAGACCACATAGAAACAGAAAGAATGGCTGATGTATCCACCAGGTAGACTTATAAGTCATCCTTTCTCCAATATATAAACATTGTAGAGGTGCAGTATTAACCAAGGGTAAACTACGAGCAGCGCGAGAAAGACAAACTCATGTATCTGAACTTGTCAAGTGTTATTTCAAAATAATTCCATACATTCAACAAAGTGATAGAAACTCAAGAAATGAGCTTTCATGCCATCATGTGTGTGTGTGCATGTCTGTAAGTGACTATAAAAACAGTGGTTCACACAATTGTTATCAGGTAAATGTACACTCTACCTGCATTCCTTTTCATATCGGTAATATAAAAAATGTTGCGAGATCGGGTGGTGAAGCACACACCCACTACTCAGTGTCAGCATAGATCCTTTGACCCTAATACTAATTTTCTAGTTCTTCAATCGGGAACCCGTATGCCTTTCCCACTCACTACGTTCTCGCTTCGATGTGGAATCCTCAAATGAATCCTCAAATCGGGGCTGAGGGAGTATGTTTCATGTGTTATTTACTTATGAGGAAAATAGTATCACTAGAGGAAGATACATAGAACATTTACGCAAAAAAGCTTCATTAACGATTTCAAAAGGTTAAAATATGTCTTGATGACTAGAATGGACGAAAGATAGTCTTGAATACAAAATCAAAGTTTATATAGATGAAGCTAATTTCTTACCCCATCATAAAAGAACTCTGCTCCTCTTTCTCTCTCCCATGCCCAGATTTTTGAAGTTAAGGACCCCACTATTGCTGTTCCAAACACAATTCAAAGCAAATATCTCATTAGGTTCCTAAATCTTGTGGCAACCATACCTTAAGAAATCTGATTTCCATGAAAAGAAAACATCAAGGTCGATTTTGTCACTAAAAGAGACTTACACTAGCAAGATATTCTAAAATGAGCTATAATGAAAAAAATATACACCTTTTGTGATTACATAAAGGAGTAGAGAAGACACGGTAAACTTCAAATTCAAAAATAAATTGCACTAGACCCTTGGATTGAACTAGGAGCGGCATCTCTGACTAAATCTGCTGTTGGATTTTCTTCAAGAGCTACTTTATTCTTTTGATCAAGGTATTTAAAAGACATTCTAGGAAGACAAAGTAAGTCCAATATTTCAAGTAATGTCGAGAGCAAAAGAAGAAAAAGAAGAACTCAAGAAGACATAATAAAAGGAAGCATTAGTACACAAAAACCCCATGCATTGATAAATCTAATGTATGGAAGTCTATCTTACACTAGTGGGGAAAACATCAAGTGCCCATCATCCCAAAAGTTCCAATTTCATTAAGTATTCAATAATTTAGCATAAAAAGACTAAAGTGATTAAAATACATGAAAAAGATAAAGAAAGGAACTTGCATTAGCAAGAGACTCCAAGGAAGAAAACTGGGACTTTTAGGGTAATTGAGTAATTGTATTCACATTAGTTTCTCTTAGCACATTAATTTCAGAGTACCCTGTTCTTAGGTCGGCGCAAGTTAAGAGTAAATTAATTTTGGGCTTTACTTTCTCTACATACTGACGAGTGACGACTATGGAAATTCAAGTAGACTCTGGAGATACCTACCAATTTTCACTTCATCCACCTACAAATTTTCATTTCATCTTAATAGTGTCAACCATAGTAAATTCAAGTGCACATAACTACATAAATACACTATGGAAAGGTGACTTTAAGAGCTAGTTGGTATTCCATCTAATTCCTTCATGACTAATTAAATTCATAAACTTCTGAATTTACCAGTAAGTTCACATAAAAAATAATTTTCATCTGCACACTTACAAACAGGGAGTGGAGAGACAAAACGTGCGACTGCTCCATCAAATAGTGAATAACCTTATAGCAGCACTCAAAGCTTATTCGACCAAGGGCAAAACCCTTAATTTCTCAACACCCGAAAAGAAAAAGAAAAATGAAAGAGAGAATAGAACTTTCCAGCAATACTAGCTCATAACTACTCATATACATGCCCTTTATCACCATCTGATCATATAATTTTCCAAGTTAGCATAAATTAATGAACCTTGCACCACATTGCTTTTTACTTTTTACCAAAATCACCTCTTGAATTAAACCAAGTAAACCAAACACAAACTATGAAACCAAACACAAACTATGTAACTAGAAGTCTAGAATTAACTGTAATTTCAAGTAAGATTTATAAGAGCTATGTCAAACTAGGAGAAAACCTAAGGATCAAAGAAAGGCAAAAAATGTAACTCCATTTAACAAGTTTGACTCCAGCAAACCAAGTAAACCCAAACCTCTCTTTTACATCATCTGACTTTAAATCAGGACCTAGTGAACTGGGACTGTTCTGCATCAACATGAACAACATCATTTACAAAATTCATCATATCCTAAAAATACAAATAAATATGAATACAATATTAGATCAGAGAGGGTGAAATAGAGCAGTGTAGATAAAGCATAAGAGGATCTGAATTTAACAACATAAACACACCAGCCCAAATCTATTGATGCACTCTCACAACTATTATTATTCTCGTGCATCAGCTTTAGGTACAAAGAAATTCAAGCACATAAACTACAAAAGTTAAAGGCAGGCAAGAAAATTGCATAAGAACATCGGTTAGCTGTTTTCTGTCAATTGAAGAACATTTGTGAAGCTAATTTGAAGGTAATATGAAATTTAAGAGAAAAGAAAAAAATGTTAGAAGAAAATTCATTGACACTAAACAACTTTCACAAGAGGTGTTATCGCACATAACTTCTCAAACAACATAAATCCTCACAAATTCAAATTGAATCTTCTGAAATTAGTCTAATAGCAGCAAGACCTTCAATTTTACATTTTCTCAACAAATTCAGCGGATAAACTTACCCTGCAAAATTAGCAACTTCAGATCCACATACACCTGAAAACAATCACAAACAGGAAAACAAGACTCGCCAAAACTAAACCAAAATCATGCAAGATTATAACCATCAATTCACAAAACCTAAAATAGATGCACGAAAAGAAATATGAGGTATATGAATACAACACGAAAAAACTTGTTTAAACAATCAAACACAATCATTTCACACCCACAAATATAACCAATCAAGAAAAAAAACAACAGCAGAAAATTACCAGCCAACCAATGTCTAGTAGCAACGCAAACATCAAGGCGGCTGATCCACCATCTAATCTGGAACCGAACATACCTTCCACCCCTCAACTTGCCAAACCTCATAAACACACAGAATAAAAACCAAGAAGATAACAAAATTGCAAAACTGTAAAAAAGAAAAAGAATCAAACAAAATCGAAAATCAGATTAAATTTTACAAAATTCATGGAAAAAAAGGACGAGAATTGGAAACAAACCTTGATTGCTGAATGCAATGGCGAGTTGAAGAGTTAAGTGAGCGAAGTCATGAACTTGAATCGCTCCTTCAAGCACAGAAATCAACTCATCGAACCGGCCCAAGCTACAACGTAAATCGCGGCCCAGGTTAAGAGAAAGCACAACTTTTCATTTAGGAATCAGCAACATACGAGGTTTTCCCAAAAATCAAAATCTAGGGTTTTAGATGAAACATTTGTCTCTCAATGCTTCCTCTTTCTTCGATTGGTCAACAATTATATTAAACCCTAGAATTTATTCGAGTAATTTAGAAAAACCTAGAAATTAGGAGACAATAAAACCTGAAGGAGTTAGGAGGTCGATTCAACCAGTTGAACTGCGGAGAACTTGAACGGGGAACTTGGGAACGAGGGACGACGGAGAGAGGGACAGCGGGAGGTTTTGACTTGAGAGAGAGAGAGAGAGGGACAGCGGGAGGTTTTGACTTGAGAGAGAGAGAGAGAGGGACATAGGGTGCAGTTGAGACTTGAGAGAGAGAGGGGGTCCTGTTGAGAGAGAGAGGGTGCAGTTGAGACTTGAGAGAGAGGGTCGAGGGAAAACAATAAAGAGAGGGAAGGCCTGATGACTCGATGAGGAGGATCGATTTTTTTTTTAGTGCGTACAGATTTCATGAATTGAGGGAGGGTCTAAATGCTCGGGTTGACTAGTCAACTGGAGCATTTGATAACAAATGCTCCGGTTGACTAATCAACCCGAGCATTTGTGAATTTTTTTATTAAAATTTTCACAAATGCTCGGGTTGATTAGTCAACCAAAGCATTTGATAAGTAGCAAAAGTAGTTTTTTCCACTAGTGAACGATCTTTCACATAGTTTCAACTTCAACTATATTACTGAAAACAGCAAAATGTAAGTAACATATTTTCTAATGATATTTATACATTTTATAGGTTTGCTCAAGTCATTTAATTATAACAATGTTTTAAAAATGTTATAGACAATTATTCACGTAAAATTAAACATCGAGAGATTTACGCCCTCTGTTTTTTTATCCTTCTCACTTTCCTGTGCGCGTCTCTCAATGCACCTCTTTGAACTTAAATATCATTTGTTATATATTAGTAAAAATTATAATGATTGAATATTAATAAAGTACTAATTGAGACGAATCAAACAAGACCCCACATAACTATATTTTTTTCTTATAAATTGTGAAAAATTAAAAAGATTCTCTCAAAGTATGAATAATGTCAAGATTCCAAGTAAGAAGGATAAAAAAGATGGAGTACTACAGAAGAAAAAAATCTACCAAAGAAAATCCAAGCACGCATTGCGTAAAGAATGCTAGTATATATTATGGAGAGTGTTGACATCAAATCCTCCGTTTTTATGGAAAAATTATAACTAATCAATTTGCACCTCCAATGTTAGGAGTTCATAAACAATTGCCTTCTCCTTTTTTAATGTTTCGTAAATAGATTGACTTTATGTTGAAAATAAATCAACAACATGATTGTAAGAGGTTATTACCATTTTAAGTGTTGATTTGTCATGATCCTCATGAAATACTCAAGATCCCTAAAATCGTTGATTTCATCATCATCAACATCATGATAATGGAGATTGGTATTTTGATGGCAGTTTGTTATACACTTAGCATTAGTTTCCAAGTGTCCTGTCAAAAAAAATTCCAAGTGACATGTCAGCACATTGCAAAGACATCCATTAAATTATTAATATTGGGTTTTGATATACATTAGATCATGAATATTTATTATTTGCTTTATATATTGATTCTTGAAAAAAAAATTCAATTGTGTTATTTTAAATAGAATAATCTAATATATTTTACCATAAATATACAAACACTCTTTAAAAATACGGAAAAGCAATCGGGTAAGTAGTACCATTGATTTACGTTTTTTTGACATATATATATATATACTTATATATATATATATACTTATATATATATATATATCTATATATATATATATACTTATATATAGTACTATGCTAATATAATATGACTTATTGAGAGTGAGGGATAGCGCAGTGGTTAGAAGCCCTCCCCTCGGTTCTAGGAGGGTGCAGGATCGATTCGCCTTCCCCTTGGCAAGTTGGGATCGATCTCCTTTATTCCCCCAACTTGTCGAGGTTTCTCCTTACATTATTAAAAAATATATATAGTATATAATATGACTTACTCATCCAACATCCGTATTTAAGCAACGACTAAAATTATATTAACCAATTTAGAAGAAATTAATTATTTAAAATAATTAGCTGCCATACTAATAAAATTATAAATTTGTTTTGGACTTTGAAACCAAACTCACCCACTCATAAGTCTCTTGGATAAATCTAAGAGACTACAACAATAATGTCTCTTACATGTCAGCATTGACAGAGGGAATGGAAATAGGGTAATAGACTTAACAACTCTAACAGATAGATTTACACCAAGTGAAGAAGTAAATGCAAGAAGCTGTAGTAGAGGGATAATAATAACATGAGAATTATGAGTCAATGGCTATTTGCAACAATCAACCAAAAGCTTTTGAGAAAACGAGAACCCCAAATTCACTCTCTTGAATTTCACCGGCATGTTATTGTATCTACTGCAATCTATAATAGCTAGTCTTCAATAATATTTTTATCGATACATTATTACAATAATATACTAAAAGGAAGATATACAAATGGAGTAAAAGTTTGTACAGTAGAATTTAGATGCAAATGAAGAGTGATAGGCAAAGAAGGAAGTATGATGAGAGTATTTATAATGATTGATTTGGGGTGAAAACAATGTATAAAAACTTGCTATAGAAAAACCGTGTATAATAAAGATTTAAAAATCAATCCCTAAAATCACGTCATCCAATTTAGGAATGATTTTGATTTAGGTGATCAACTTGCACATGATTGAAGATTGTAATTGATTGAATTTCGAATGATTAGAGGGGGGTTTAAAATTTTCGGTCATTACAATAGAGAAATGAATGACACGTGGCGATAAATCCTAGTTGGGCAATGTTTTAATTGAAAAATCTGCCATGTAGGATTAATGAGGGTGAGAGGCTCGAATTTGAGGGAGAATTCGTGAGAGCAATTTTCAAGGTGACGTGTAGGATTTATAAAGCAAGGTTTATTAGTATATATTGATAGACTAGTTTAAGGCCCGTGCAAGAATGCACAGGATGCTAATTGTTTGCATTCATTTAAAGAAAAAGGTTTTACGGTACGAAGGTGACATAGATAAAACAAACAAAGTTACATATAACTATAAAAAAAGCATTATCGTATACTATGCAACAACATAGAGAATAAGACAACTGTGCGTGACTATATAAACACATTGAAACAAAAACTAATTACATAAATATTTGAGTTTTCGTAATACTTATTACACATTCTGAAATATTTCCTTATACACAACATTTGTGGTAACATTTGAGTTCCCACGCTCTTGATCACAGATTAAAATTTTCAAACCCTTTTTGCTTGTAACTCTTGATACAGCAACATACAATTGTCTGTGGCTGAATACTGGCCGAGGGAGATATAATCCTACATAGGCTAAAGACTGTCCTTGGCTTTTATTTATCGTCATTGCAAAACATACAACCAGTGGAAACTGCCTTCTCTGGAATTTTATCGGGAACTTTGTTGCGTCTGATGGTGTAAGTGTCATTCTGGGAATGAAAACTTTGTCCCCCACATTACTGCCGGACACAACAACAGCCTCAATAATGCGATTGCCAAGATGCTTGACGACTAACCTGGTACCATTACATAGCCCAGAAGTCTGGTCAATATTCCTTAATAGCATTACCGGTGCCCCTACCTTTAATGTAATGTTATGATTTGGCAATCCACCGCACTTGATTGTATTTAGAAATTCGGTAGAATACATCTCATGAACTCCGAAATTCCCTTCCTCAACAGAAATTGCATCTGAACTCAAATAACTTCTTTCTTCACCTGGCAACCGAGTCAAAAATGCTCATTAACCAAGTCAGCAATTTCATTAGTTGGAGCAAGAATAGCTCTTTCTTGAAAATACTTTGCTTCCCATATGTGATTCTCTAGGTCGGGATATGTACTCTTAACTATTGCAGAAATAGGGTCATCTCCTCCATCAATCAATGTATCATGAGAAATTTCTACATCAGCTTCACCATCATTCGGCTTACCAACTTTGCCATCTCCAATGTTCAAAATCCATTCTGAGAACTCCCTAATTTCATCAACATTGGAGCCACTGGAACCTGTTCTCAAGCGCATATTCTTTGTTAATCTTAGCACACGACAAAAATCCCATAAGTAAGAACTGTTGATTGCTGAGAACACAATATCTTGTCTGCTTCCTTCGGGAATGACAGGCAATATCTGTCTTAAATCACCAGCGAACACAACAACCTTTCCACCAAATGGAAAATGTTGATTTCCTGGATTCATGCACTGCATAACATCCTTTAAGCTTCTATCTAGAGCTTCAAAGCAATATTTATGCATCATAGGAGCCTCATCCCAAATGATCAGTTTTGTCCTTATAAGGAGGGCTGTGAGGTCTGATCCAGGCCTAATTGCTGAACACATTGAGTTCTCAGTAACATTTAAGGGAAGCCCAAATCTAGAATGTGCACTTCTGCCTCGTGGAAGCAACAAAGAGGCTATTCCACTTGACGCAACTGGCAAGACAATTTCCCCTTGATGCCTTAGTGCAGCACACAGTAATCTCCATAGGTACGTCTTACCAGTTCCTCCATAACCATATACAAAGAAGACGCCCCCCTCACCTCTTGATACCGCAGACATGATTTCATTATAAATTCCACGATGTTCAACCGTCAATCCCGAATAAAGTTCTTTAAATTCCTTGTGTAGCTGCTCTCTATCATAAGATAGCTCATCAATTATGAGCTTGTTTTGACCATCTGAGATAATCAAATCATCTGGGAATGGCATTTCGGTGAATTTACGGAGGGTGCTACCGTTACTTTGTAGTTTAGCATCAATGTCAGCGAGAGCTAAATTTTGCAATTGTTCATTAGTTAGTCGCAATGCTGCAAAACAAACACATTTGATGGTTACTCCCAATTAAAACCATTTTGAAAAATAAATATTTATGAATACATTTAATAAAGGTACTGATGAAAATGCTTACATACCATTGTCTTTGAGAAGTCTTCGTTGTCTAAATAGGATATCATCAGAAAGAAGGTGCCAAGTCTTATCCCAAACAACCTCAGGTTTTGTCAAACTGCAGGACAGTAGCAACATGCAAAAAAGATTACGTAGATATTGCCCTGATTCTCTAAAACTGGCTTCTATTATGGCGTCAACATACTCTTTGTCATCGTCTAATAAACCTCTGGCATAACATTCTTCTTTGAAAGTGGAATATTGTACACCATCAACAACGCGTATGTCTTCCTACGATGTTGCACCTTTAACGAAATTCAATAGTGTCCTCAAATAGAATTTTTCACCTGCTCCTGGAGTTACATGATAAATCCTCCCAATGCAAAACCCTTTCTTCCGAGATGTCCATTCACGTTCACCTGGTTGCCATACAAATTTTGTTGGAAACTCAACATAACTCAATTCTCTAGCCTCAGCATATTTTTTATTGCCTCCATCCATGACAGAAACTTTGTTCTGTCAATGTTAGGTCTTTCAAGCACCGACCCTAAGTCAGCATCATCAGTATAAAGGACGCTTTGCTCGTCGGGTAAATGAAAGCTTAGCCTCTCCACAACAGGAATTCTATAATGAATAGTGAACCCAAATATCCTCCACATGGCTTCACATGGGGATATGTACCGACAATCATAATACATTTAGATTTCATCAATTTCCTTAGGATCATCAGAGTTTTGACGATTTTGATATGCTGCTGCCGTGACACTATCATATCCCTTATTGATATACTTGAACAAATACTTAATAGATCTCGACTGGTTGCACCATTCAACGTTTATATGTGCACGATACTTACACAACAACTCTGGATTATGCGAGACCACAAATCTATTGTCAAGCGTGATTCCACCTTTGACAACGGTTGCACCATTATCTCTTCTCCTATAAACAGGGTAGCCATCTTCATCCACTGTTGTTCTCTCATTGAATTTTTTCGGAAAATGTTTTGTGCACTTTTTATTAGTAGTACATGGGGCGTTATTGTTCAAAGCACCACATGGACCATGTATCATAAACTCTGAAACTACATCGTACAACTCCGGATTTTCATCTTTGTTCGGAAGCTCAGCAGAAATAATTTTGTTTATTGCTTCGGCATTAGGAAATTTGTCGTCCCGGTGTAAAAACAAAAGTATATGCGCATGTGGCAATCCACGCTTTTGAAATTCCACAAGTGTAGACAATTGTAAATCATAGTAAGATAATTATTTAGCCAACATGTTAATATTTTCATTAAAATATCGTGCCAAAGCACAACTAATATATATATGAACAACTGTAATAATCTTCCAGCTTATTAGCTGATTACCTGCTTTAACTCTTCCAAAAATCTTTTTATCCTTAAGATCCTTAACCATTTGATCGAGCTTCATCTTAAACACTCGACAAACAATATCTGGTCTATCTTCAGGTCTTAGGCCCCTCTTTGATACAAACCGTGTTATTTCGGGCCTCTTGGGATTACATGTGAATGTTATAAATAAATCTGGGTAGCCATACCATCTACAAATAGCCATTGCATCTTGATAATTCTCTCGCATGTAGCTGTGTCCTCCAGTAAATGATGCTGGTATAATTACTCGACTACCTGTAGATGCTCCTTCTGTATCTCCTTTACTTGTTGCACCTCTTATGTTCTTAACATTGTCAGCCCTAAAACTCTGTTGATTATTCCTTACGAATGACAATCTTTCAGCCTCCATCATTGTGTAACCATCGATGCAAAACTGCTGGCATAAACGTCCGGCAAACAAAATGGTGTCTGCCTCTTCTTCACGGTCTTGCATTCGATATGCAAACCACTCTCTCATAGTCAGTCTATCTCGTTTTTTTGAATCGCCGGTAGGTAGACTTTTATCTCTTTGGCAAACATCAACTCTGTATCCGTCCTCACCATATGGAAATAGCAAAGGATATTACAAAGGCAAATAAGAAGGATGGAGCTCAGAGATCTGCTTCAGCTTTCCACTTCGTGTCTCGATAACTACATCTCGTTTATCCGTAGTATCGATGTCTCCAACTATCAAGGCAGCTACCTCAGATGTTGTAGGTAGATTGTATGTCCTACCATCAGTGTCTCTCATCCCAATTAATTTCAACCGAACTTCATCACACGGATGATCTTTAAAGCAATCTCTTGTCATCCTAAAGTTTTTAGCATGAGGATTGTGCTGATCAATCATATCTTGTAATTCAGCAATTAGAGAATCTTCAAATTTATCAGGATTTTTAGAACTGTGATGACCATTTAAAAAGTTATTAGAAGATACATTCATAAATTTTTAATTAGCACACAACAATAGTATATGTCACAAAAATGTAATGTTTAGTTTACCTGTAAGCAGCCTTCCTATTACCAATCTCATGCTCTGTGTCACATATGCATAGTTGAGAAAACTTCGGACGCGATCCTTCATTAGGCAGCAAGCTACCAATTAGGTGATGATTCTGACCACCTATTTTGAAATTATAGGGTCCGCGTCCTTGAGTGGATGATGCTTGTATCTTTCCTCCCATCGATATAAACGAATGCATCATATTATATGGTCGGATATTCTCGATGAAGTGCTTGCTTCTAGGATGTTTTCCTTTCAGAAGAAGTCGTCAATAATTGTGTGGCGGCCGACGCAACAAAGGAAGAATAATGTTGCCTTGCATACAGCATAGTGAGAATTTTGGCTTGTCCGTTTTCTTATAATTCCTTTTTGCTCTTTCTTCATACCACATCATTGTGCCACAATACTCACATTTCCATATTGGATCACCAATATCCCAGTACTCTAAATATATAGCATTATGTCTATATTAATATTTTAGTAATATATGTCATTTATATGCAATTTAAATTGTAAAGTTATTATCTTTGAATACCGAAACTTTATTTCGAACTTCAACATTTCTGGATGCATTTTCATGACTATGAACTTCCCCATCAACGATTCGATCTCTTAAATTTGTCGCAAATTCATCGGTTGAGTCTCTTATACATATGCAAATCATTTAATAAAAATGAGCAAAGATATATAATCAAAATAATCTGAGATAAGGGTTCTTATACTATAAATAGTTAAATACCTAAATCAATATGTCTTCTCACTTGTTTCACGACCTTTTTGCTTTGGACGACATATTTTTTGTATCTGAATGAATAGCGACCTTCTCCTAATCGACTTAAGTGGCTGTCTGCAGCTAGGTAAATTAAAAATCATTGAGTATTTGTCAAGATAATTTCTTTTATATATATATATATATATATATATATATATATATATATATATATATATATATATATATATATATATATATATATATATATATATATTATGACTTTGACATAAGAATAACAAAATCAAATAACAAATACCTAAATTTCGATTCTCATGCAATAAAAGTCTTCTACTATGTCGTGCTAACTTCGAATCAGCTTGTGCTTCTTGAGTACAAACAAAAAATACTAAAACAGGTTAGTAAATTGATAGTTTTATATAATTATCATTCTTAATGGAAG
>CANSZD010004000.1:35000-175371 GCA_947648045.1 Beta corolliflora
TTACTCGGTATTTCCATCTCCTTATTCTTATCAAGTTTAATGTGATCTTTGTGAAGTTCTGCTTTGTGTTGGTTGCCTTTCATCGCTTGTGTGGTGCTTGGTCTTAGAAGATTATTTATTAGATAAGCCCTTCATCACTCGCGACTCTTCTTCGCGATTCCTCCATTGATGCTTCTTCGCGATTCCTCCATTGATGCTTCTTCGCGATTCCTCCATTTATTAGATTACTCATTTTCTTTTGTGTTCTTAATTCGAATTTTTTTTTGAGTTCTTATTAGTTCTTATTTTCTTTTATTTCCAAATGAAGATTCGTCATTTTTTTTAGTTTGTTTGTAATCTACAGGTTCTTTGCTTTTTTCTTAAAATTTTTGTATATTTTTTGTAATTTGAGTTTGTAAAAATATTATTTTTAGTTGAATATATAAATTTATTCTGCACTCAATTGTTAGTTGTAATTTTTTGTGGCGAACTATTAGAAAATTTTGGTGGATAGTGGATGGGTTAGTTGCCCGGTTTTTATCATTCAAATTTGATGGCAAAATGCAAAAAAAAAAAAAAAAAATTTACTAGTACTAGGACCTATTCTGTGCGGTTTTGGGTAACAACCGCAGCAATAGGCTAAGCTATTGCGGCGGTTCTTAGCCAAAACCGCAGCAATACGTTTATTTTTTATTAAAAAAATACAACGTATTGCTTTGCGGTTTTGGCTAAGAACCGCAAAGAATAGCTTAGCCTATTTCTGCGGTCAAAAAACCGCAGCAATAGGTAATTTACCTATTCTTTGCGCCCCCTAATTGCTGCGCGGCTAAAACCGTCGCAATTGGCCACTTAATGACCGGCAAAGCAATAAACAATTATTCTACTAGTGCATGTTTCAACTAGCAAATATTGCAGAAAGTCAAAGATCAATAGCGTCTAGACTAAAATCTATTAGCCAACCTATTGAGCAACATTTGTATTATGATGATGTGTTGGTTGAGAATGCTAGTTCATTAGAAGAAGGTTATCATTTGACTCTTGATGGCAGTTTAAATAAGGAAAAGATGGATATAATGGATGTTTTTGAGGAGGAAAAACATTAGTTATAGAATCAATGATTGAAAAACCATTGGTTATTGAACTTTTGAATGAAAACTCCTTTGTTGACAAGCTTATTGATGAGACTGAAGTTTTAGGTAAAGAGTTTGAATATGCTGAAAGCGTACAAAAATTCGATGTTGAGCCTAACCTGCATAACACTCATATCCTGTTTTCACGGAAGCTTGATCTTGTACCTTCATCCCCTGTGTTATATCCTCCTTGTTTTCTTAAAGATCTATTGTCGCATGATAATTTTGACCAAGTAAATATTCATGTTCATCCTGTGAAACCTGAGGAATTGCAAGATAGTTGTACATTTTTTTCTTTTTCTTATGATTCTTTTTCTTGTGGTACCTCTAACCCCCTATTAGTGAATATAATTATGCTTGCTGTCAAGCAATATCGAGTGTTCAATAACATGTTTGCAGGGGAATTTGATAAGTTACTGAAGGCATTGGATTCTTCATAATGTAAAAAGTATCTCGGTCATGCGGGACCCTAAAAAACCAGCGCTTATTGGGAGGCAACCCGACATTCTAACCTTTAGATGTTATCTTTATTTCTACTTTATGACTACTTTGCTAACGTGTGTTCCAGTGACGTACTCTTGGTTGTGGTGGCAGTGTAAATACTGTTTGGCACACTCTATGTTCATTACCCACCTATTCTGTGAGTTGTACCCATCCTTTTTTTTTGCTTCGCTGTTCTTCTCAGTGTTCACATTGAGGACAATGTAAAGTTCGGCTTGGGGAAGGATGTCACTTCGTGCATGTTAGTTGCATACTAGTTTAGATTATTGCATTAGTAGGATTGTTACATGGTTTGTACCGCTCATTAGGGGTGAGAGTTTACATGTAACGAAAAAAAATGTACTGTTTTCTTAGTTGCATTAGAATTTTTTTTTTCATATTAGATTTCATATCATTTTAGTTTGCATCTATGGGACTATTGCTAACACTTTTTGAGAACCTTCTTGATATTTCACTACACTTCCTAAGCGTCATTCATCTTGTTCATGATTCTTCATAGCACCATCGTTTTGCAATTGATCGTTTGTGGTAAGATTGATTGATCTCTCTCTAGCTCGATTTAACTTTACTGTGCAGACACCTAACCTAAGTGATCTTATGTGCCTATAAACTGACGTATTTGTGTCAGTTATGTTCTTTCATGTGTGATTAGTTCCTTAGTTGTCGCATTGATCTTGACTTTGACTTGGTACTCATTGATATTTGATAGTGCATACATTTTGATATGATTGAGGCGTTTCATTTCATGATCTTAGCTCCAGAGTTATTCTTTTTTTTTCATATTATCCTTTCTCTAGCCCCGTTGAGCCTTCCTAACTATGTTTGATTAATTACCTATATTACAAACCATTGGTCTCATTTGATTCTTGTCCTAAGCCTAGCTTGGGGGGACGAGTATTAGTTTTGGTTTGGTTTGTATTGAATTGAAATGCTCTATTTCTGGTTTAGATGGATGGAAAATATGTTTAGTGAGCTTTGAAATTGAATTGAAAGTTCGAAAAAAAAAAAAGAAAAAAAAAGTGAAAAATAAAATGAAAAAGAAGTGAAAAAAAGAGATGAGAATAAAGTGAAATAAAAAGGGTTATTATTGAATTTCTTGAATGGAAAAAGTGTTTGTTATATTTTTTTTTTTTGGAGATTGTTGGTTGTTGCGTGGAGTTGTTGTGACATTTCATTGTCGTGTTTTTTGTATGATGCTCCCCCTCATTGGTTTTTCCACCACAATTCCCAAACTATTATCCATACCTTTAACCTCAGCCCCATTACAACCCTTAAAAGTCCTCTTGATCATTGTGTATTGTATTGTTGAGTATTAAGTGAGTCAAAAAGTCAAAGTTAAAGAGTACATGTTTCATCTGAGTCGACTTGATTTAGGTTGAGTGTCATCATTTATCCTTTAAACACATGAGAGATTTGAGCGCACATAACTATAGTGAGGTCTGTAAAGTTTGGTTAAATCCATCTTGGGAGAGATGGTATGTGGCATGATTGGAGAGTCGATTGCGATACATGACATGCTATGCGGCCTTGTTCGAGATAGTTTCGATTCTTGGTTTGTGTAGTGATTATATCTCTCGTGTTTTCAGTTGAGTGTTTGGCCATATTGTAGTCCCTTATTGTAGGTTGTCTTTCTTTTCTAAGGTCTATGTTTTATTGCTTGAGGACAAGCAAAGGTTTAGCATGGGGGAGTTTGATGTTATGGTTTTATATAGAGCTTTAGGTGCATTTAGGTTGCATTTCTAGTTCATATTAGAGCATTTAGGTGCATATTTGCATGATTTACTCAAGTTTTGCTCTACTACTCCCCGTTTGCGTGTTTCGATGATTTTCATTGAGGATGAAGATAGCTTGCATAAGTATCACAATGCATCCGTTTGGGACAATTTCGAGTTAGAATGAAGCAAAGAGTTAGTGAAAGAAGTGCCAAAACTGACACTTGTTCACTATTTTGATCATAACTTTTGATAGAAAATTGATAATCAATAAATTCTAGTTGGGTTGAAAACTAGACTTTAAGGGCTTTCCAAATAAAGGTCACACGCCTAAAACGGAGTTCTGGTTTGAGAGATACAGCCTTTGCAAGTTGACGCAAAATCGCAGTTTTTCCGCCCGATAGGATCGGGCGGTTTAGCCCGATCGGGCCCAAGAACATATTCATCTGGCTGCGTTCTAGAGTTGAAACTTGAAAACAAGAGGAAAAGACTCCCGCCCGATGGGATCGGGCGAGATTGCCCGATCGGGAGGGTAGTCCGTCATATTTCCGAAATAAAGAGCTTTTCGCCCAATGGGGTCGGGCGTTTGACCCGGCACGCGTATTTTAATGATTTTCGGGCTATTTTCGTATTACTTTTCCTTTATGTTTTAGGTTTAGAATAAATACGAAAATTAGAACATTACTAAGACATCTTTTATTCATCTTTGTTTTAGCTACTATTTTTTCTAGTTTTCTCTAGAGAGTTATTCAAGAACCCTAGTTTATTAGTTTTCACTTTGGATTCAAGATCAAACATTTGAATTACTTGCAAGTTCAATATAGTTCTTCAATTTGGTAATTTTCTTCATTGCTCTCTTTATTATCGATTAGATTAATTTCTTAGTTATTCGCAATGATTCAAAGTATGAATTTTTATATTGATTTTGTTATTGTTTTCATAAGCATGAGTGAGTAGTTTTATTTCTAGGATTGTGGGGATCTATGTATGCAATGAGGGATTGATAGATTAGTCTAATTGTCTTATATTTCAATTGTTTCCTGTGATTGAATCGTTCATGCTAGATGTATAAATTAGGCCTGATTTGTATTTCTATTATCGCAATATTGAATCTGCTTCGAGAGGAGAGATTTCGTATAGGCTTTCAATCATTAGGCAGAGTGATCCTTGACCATGCGAGAGCGGCTAGGTGATCTTTGAGGGAGGTAATGTTCGAGAGAAATTACATGTGCCCTAGATAAATTGACTTATTAGGTGGTTGTTATTCGTCCCTGATTTCCCGAATTGTATGCATAGTGATCCATAGTCCTAGTTCTTTATTAATTGATTCATACCTTCATATTTAATTCTGTTATTTGCTTAATTCAGTAAAACAACTCTTTTCATCTGATCTAGTTAGTATAATATTAGAATTCAGATACAATAAGTATTATTTTCTCCCTGTGGATTCGATCCTGACTTCGCTGACTACTAGTTAGTGGACCTTAGGTTATTTTTGATTAGGTGATACGACTTTAGCCTGTCAACTAATGATATATAAAAAATTTAATCGAGAATCTTATATTATGAAATCAGACTTATAAATTTGAATAATAAAAACTTGTAAGTGTATTACAATGGCTATTACTTAATGGAGTCTGATTTTCTTTCATATCTCCTGGAGAACAAAAGCGACTTTGACGTTTATCTTTCAATATACACCTTCTTTTTTCCCGAGCAATACGTGCAGATTGATTACAAACTGTATTGAGTATCATAGGACCTGTTTTAAAAATCAATTTTGATTTCATTAATTAAATAACAATGAATTGTAACTTTTTTATGATTCACTAATTATGTATACATGTAAGACTAAAAAAATATGGTTTTACCGTTGGATACATCGAGCAAGGGTGTCCTATAATTTGATGGCAAACCAATTTTCTCTGGTGGAACTGATGTATTAAATTTGATGTTTTCTCTGCCTATAATACAAATAAATAATAAATTATATAATCAACTTGTATAACAATAAAAAAAAAATATATTCATGCATTATTAGTAAGTAGAATACATTTGGCATAAGTATTTGGCAACCAAATTATATATTCATTTCTTATTCTCTCCATGTAAAAGCAAAACATTATAAGATTATGCAATGTATTAAAAAACATATGTAAAAAATATAACAAACTATATTACAGCACACATTTAGTATGATAAACATATTATAATTTTAAAATCGATTATAAAAATGCTTTGATAAAAAAAAATTGTATTAGTTAAAAGCACATGGTTATCAAACTTTTAATAACATATTATATCAACTTATAGGACAATGTAATATATAAACATCTTATAATTTTTCTTGCATTCAGTTTGTATAAACTTTTATAACATGTATATCAACTCAAATTTATATGAACTAAAATTTGTATAAAATTTATATCAACTCAAATTTATATCAACACCTAATATCTTCTTTTATAAATATCTTTTATACACTCAAATTTATAACCTATTGTAAATATCTCTTCTATTTTTCTTCCAAGAGATTTATACATCTAATTTTTCCTAAAATAGTCGGCCCACATTCAATCAAATCTATTGTTATTAAAAAGGTATTGGAAGAGGTTATAAAAATCAAAACAAAACCAAATTCTCTCAACATCTTTCTCTCTCTATATTCTCTCAATATCTTTCTCTCTCTATATTCTCTTTCTCTCTCTATCTTACTTAAGCTCTCAAAATCCGAAAAAATCAAACTCAATTCTCTAAAAAAAATCGGTTCTTCGAATCTTTACATCTCCAAAATTAACATGAAAAAATTCCCTTTTGTGCGAAAAAAATTGATAATCACATGCAAAACTGTGATTATATAGTCGATCAATTGAAAATGTTTACATGCAACACTAATTTGGGCATTATTGAAGGTGGAAAGTTTTTTTTTTTGGAAGAAAAAATGAAGATTTCTATGGAAAATTCTTATTTGGGAAGAAAAAAAGATGAAGATGCGATGATGATGATGATGATGGCTGATCTTGAAGACTTGGTTTTTTTTGTCAACCAATTCGATTTTCATCAAGTTCAGATAAGTAACCAAATATTTATTGTAATCATTTTTAATTATTTATTTATTCACTAATATTAAAGATAATTTAATTACATACAAATATTATTATTGTTTAAGCTTTTAAGTAAATGCATGCAAGAAAATCTATTAGTTTAAGTATAATATAATATTTAGTTAGATAATTTTAAATTAAACCTACATGCATGTAAATATAATTGGATATATTGATTTTAATTCGAGTTTTTAATGTTAATTATAAAGTCTAGGTATATGTATGTTGAAAAATAAGTATATAAATTATGTTGATATTTTCGAATAAGGTATTTTGACAAAATTACTTGAACTCAAAAAAAAATAAAAGATTCTAATTTGGCCCGGTTTACAAAATCCAAAAAATTTATAATTTAAGTGTTGAAAACCGAATTTATACTAATATTTATGAGTTCAAGTAATTTTCAACATTTTGTTATAGATACTAGGATTATTTTTTGCATGATTTCTAGGATTTCGTTTTTTTTTTTAAATACTATTAATTAAAAAATAGTTGTTTGGATTAATAATAATGTTAAATTTACATTATTTATGGTCGAATGAACATGCATGTGCAAAAAATCGGATATATTGATATTAATTTCACTTTTTGTTGTAAATTACAAAGTCTATGAATATACATGTTGAAAATATAATACAAAATTTGTTCGCATTAAATTATTAGACTTTTTTTTTAAAATTATTAAGTGTATGTATATTGATGGTGAAAATCAATTCGAGAAAAAAATAACAAAATTTTAAAAATGTGGCTAAATTTGTGGAGATGAAAATGTGATGCTGTTTTAGGTTAACTTTTAGGTGAAAAACAAACCGGAATTTTGGAAATAAATTTAAATCAATTTATAGTTTCTTTTATTTGAATAATAATTATAAAAGAGAATATATTTTGGGTAGTTGTAAAGTTTCAAATAATAACATGAATGTTCTTTTTATGGCAGATTCTAAAGGATTATCATAATAACATACAAAATCAGGTAAGATTTGGTTTTTTTTTAATAATTTTACTCAATAATATTAATATAAATAGTTTTGTGTTGCTTATAAGTTAGGAGTACAATACTTTTTTGTTATATATAGAATCTGTCTTTATAAAACAATTACTTTACATTTGTTTTTTTTGGTTCATGTGTTTTGTTATAAAGTATATCATTCGACCAATATTATCAAAATAACTATCCAATTTTTTTCGACATATAAGCATATAAACTATAGAATGAATGTCATACTATCAATGTTAGATATTATTGTTAAATGTACTACTATAACAATTCACCAACCATTTCTCTTATTGTTATTATACTATTTTAGGTGATTAAATAAATAAAATTATCAATTGTAAGTGTATAAGTTTAACTTACTGTTCATTTGATAGTTTAACTAACACTAAATGATATGAAAATAACATAATGAAGTTAAAAAAATTACCTTGAACACGTTTGTTCTTTGAGTCATGATTATCTCCTATTGATCTTCTCCTTTTGTCACAAACAATATTTGAATTCTCTTTACCCATTGTTTTTGTATTCCTTTGAGATGCTAATTAAAATGGATACATAGATGCTTTCTTTGTCCTATGAATATGTTTGAACTTTGATGTATGATTTGAATTTGAGAAAGTAAAATATGTCTCCCTACAAATTCATAGGTATGTTTAAATGTTTGTGCATATGTGACTATTAATAATAACACTGGCTTTATATATTGATATCATATGATGATATGATAAAGAATAAATGGTAATAAAATAACATTATATAGGATAGTATATTAAGTAATATAGCATGTAATATATTTATGAAATAACTTTACATAATGCGAAGATTTCGGATAATTATGACCCTTAAAAAATGCTAAGTATTATATTTAGTTGATTAGGTTAATCCCTTAAATTGAGTTAGTAAGATTCACAATATATCCCAAAGATATGGCTGGACAAAATTAATTATTTATCTAACTCCTAATTCTCGAATTTTATTAAATCGTGTCTTAGTGTAAATTTAACTAAATCAGTCCACTTAAAAAAGTTAATCAAAGCACGATTTTAGGTCCTTCATTATTAAATCGTGTCTAAGTATTAGATTGAGTTGATTAAGTTAATCCCTTAGATTGTGCTAGTAAGATTCACTATATATATGAATATATGACACGATTTTATGGCCTATTTTATAGCCTTCATTAGGCACACTTTTATGTCACTTTAAAAAATTCTAAAAATGCTAAGTAATAGATTGAGTTGGTTAGGTTAATCTCATTAATTGTGTGCTAGTAAGATTCACAATATATTCGAATGATATGGCACGATTTTATGGCCAATTTTATGGCATTCATCATAATGACCGATTTTAGTGCAATCGGTTTTTAGTGTAATTATTTAATTACATTTTATATTAATGTGTGATAAGTGTAACTCTAAAAATGATACTTTTACTTATGAAATAAATGATAAATTATTCTTTTAAAGTTTTTTTTTCTTGATTAATGTATAATCAACGTAGAAGACCGAATATTTTAAAACCTATACTAAACCTATAAGTAATCTTTTATTATGGTTTGTATGGTATTTTAAAAGGATTTTTATTTTTTAGCAATTACCATATTTTGCATTTTTCCCTAGGACATCATCAATTGCATTTAATATCATCTATTCAAAAAATGTGAAGCTTCAGGTAGTATATCTTAACCCTCCTCCTTTATACTTTACTAATTTTTTCATGTCATTATGCTTTCGCAAGCCTATTATATCCTTATCAAAAAACGGCAATTGTTTTAGTATGTGTATGCTTAGTAATAAAAATAGCCAAAAGAAATAGGTAGAAATTTTTTATTAAAATATTTGATATTCCACCAAATATATTAGTTTATTTTAGTTGGGTTGTTATAATTATAAATTGTAATTCTTTGTTGTTATTTTAAATGTAATAATTAATTTACTTGTAGTTTTTCTTTATTAGGTGGAATAACAAATATTTAAATATTAAAGTTTACCTATTTGTTTAGAAATCTATGTATAATAATAGTCCATGACATATAGTTAAATTAATAGGTTAAAGATTTGTAGCAAGAATTCGACATATCAAAAACAATCACTTATAAGCAATGAACTGATCATATAGTATTCAAAATTGTCTAAAATTAGGTCAAAAACCAACATACGAATTATTCAAAACATAGATATAAGTAGTTTTAGTTGTTGATAATTGAGAGTCAATATTAGGACTATCAACATCTTCTACACCAACATCATTCATTTCATGAGCACGCTTTTGAGGTGTAATTGAAGTTGCTTCATCTTGACTCGCATTGGTGTCCTATAATAAAATAACAGATAAAATTAATGAATAATAACATATTTTAAAGCCATATTACAGATGTATAAAATATATATCAACTTCGTGACAATTAATATTACCTTTCCCAAAGAGACCTCCTTCACACTCTCTAGATCATTTTGGAGTTGTCTTATAATGTTGTCCTATATTATATTTTGGTTATTAGTGTAAAAGAAAATAATAACTGGAAGATAATAAATAAACAAAATTGAAAATAAAAAAGGTCAACAAATAGTTCTTATAAAATACCACAAACCTCTAATCTCATGTACATCCCCATCCATTTGTCTATAGTGATTTGATCATCCGTAGTGGTAAGAACCTTAAAGTTCTTAGTTCCAACAACATTGTTAGGATGAGGGATTTCCACTTTAAATAGTAATATTTTTCCAAGCATTGTTGAGAATTCTTCGGGAATACCGTCCTTATCACCTTTCTATTAAAGATTACAATAAACAAAAAAGATTGTATGTTAATTATTAAAAGAGATCATTGTTTATGAGTAAGACATGAAAAATTTAATATATGTACACCTTAATTTGAGCTTCTAATAATATGTACACCTTACTATAATCTTAACTCTAAACCTGTAGAAAATACAAATACATTAGACATAAATTATTTATAACTATTTGAACAAAATTTTAACAGCATTATATTATATTAAATTTATATATAGCTTACCGTGGAATGGTTGTCTTCAAAACTTTATTACACTTTTTGCATCGTATGGTATCACCATCATGTTTAACTCCAGTGCGGCATATCTTACATGACTCATAATACCAACTAAAGTTTGTGTCAATGTCTTCAATGGTACCAAGACATACACATAGTCCAGGCTAAAGAACAAAACATAATACTTAGATATTTAGAAAAGTAGTATATATAAAATATTAAGTAAAAATAAATCTTAAATATTAGGAAAACTTACTTTTTCACATGATAGACGGTCATAGATGTCTTTTGTGCGAAATCTGCCATGTAGGATTAATGAGGGTGAGAGGCTCGAATTTGAGGGAGAATTCGTGAGAGCAATTTTCAAGGTGACGCGTAGGATTTATAAAGCAAGGTTTATTAGTATATATATATAGATAACAGGAAATAAATCATTTGTCTCAGTATAAGATTATACTATGTGCCATTTAATTACACTTGGCCCCCTCTCCCTAACTAAACCCAGTTTTCTCTCTAGCCGCCCCTCTCTTCTCCTCTACTCCTTCTTTATCAGTAAGGGGCTGCCATGGATGTTTTTATTCATGGTAAGCCCCTCTCCCTCTCTTATTTTCAGTTTTTAGTTAATTTTCTTGTTTTGTTGAATAAATTAGTCCCTGTTTATGGGAGTTTCTCGAATTCTGCTTTGGGGATTTTAGTCTCAATTGTGGAGATCTCCTTCTCCCCTATGGGAGTTGTGAGTCTGCTTGTTTGTCTCTAGATATGGGAAATTTCTCACATTGTTTGAAGTTCAACACTATCAACATAAAGGTATTAGAAAGTTGGATGCGATCCAACCTGGCTCAATCAAGAATGCTCTTCACCAAACTATGTCAGAATAATAGACTTCCTCATCAATAGCTGCTTCATTCAGCAAATACAACGGAGATGTGGTGTATTGCTCGATATGGTTCATTGTAGTTTATCCGAAGACGAATATGATTTGATCTTGTTTTTCTGTAATACCTATTGTAGATGTCGTTTCATCTTCAGATCAATTAATGAAATTTCTCTTTTAAAAAAATGTGCCATTTTATTTTTATTGGCCTATATCTTTTCTTGAATTTCTTTTAACTTTTTTTTTTCCTTTTGTCAGATGAACATATTGTAATGCACCCTTTATTATGTGGGTATTTTAAAAAAACAAAAGTGACACTGGGCCTGTTCTCTTCGGCATAGAGCAAGCGAATCAATTGGCCCGACTGAATCAAGCAACGGGCGGGCGAACCGAATCAATCGGCCAACCGCGAAGCGAGCGAAATTGAATTGAACTGAATTGAACGAACCGAAATAAATTATAACTAATTAATAGTAATGATTATCATTTAGGAACGAACCGAATCGAATCGAAGCCGAATTGGCCGAAGCGAACCGAGCGAAGCGGCCGAGTGACCCGAGCACCGAACCGAATTGAACCGAGCGAGCGGGCGGGCGAAAATAAGCTGGGAGAACAGGCCCTTAACTTTAATAAAATATACTCATTTATCATATGACTTATGAGTGTTTTGATAAAACTTATAAGGCGACGTATCTCTATTATAAAAGCTAATTCATGATTAGTTTGGTGTCCACCTAAATCACGTTAAATACCCTTTTTTTTATTTTTACAGATTTAAAATTATTATGTATTATGACTATTACATGGTTTTATAACTTAAAGCACGCATTGCGTGCATTTAAATCTAGCAAGTATTTAATGAAACTAGGTTAACCACATGGATTCTTTTTCTTTCGTTTTCAATATTTCTTTATTCCTTTTACTAGTCACTTTGTTTTTCCTCTTATTTATCTTTTTGTGAATAATACATTAAATAATACAAATATTAGTGCTTGAGATATAATAATAATAGACGTTCAGTTGCATAAATGCATGTAAAGACAAGCCATAACAAATAGGTTGAATTGTATTCAAATTGTAAGTTTTGATAAATCTATACTAATATATTAAAAAGCGTTCCTAAGAAAGTCTACGTGCCACATGTCACCCCTCCCTTTTTTCTTGCATTATGTTATTATCCATTCAACTAACAATCAAAATGCATGGAGGAGGATTCGAACACTAGACCTCCTAAGTTGAAAAGCTCACTCATTACCATCTTAACTAGCAATGAGTTGTGAGATATCTCTCCATATTAATATGTAGATCCCTCATTAAAATATGAAAAAATAATGAAAAAATACAGAAAAAAAGAGTTTGAAACTTTCTCAAATGCAAATAAAAAATAAAGTACTCAATGTATGGAGTCGGGGCATCGCCCGGGTCACACACTAGTTATTAATTTAAAAAGAAGAAAAAATAGATCAAATCTATAACTTTGAACAACATATATGAATTATGATGATAATATTAGCCTATTAGGTGACTTGAAGTTCACCACCAAGCATCAACTTTTTAATTTTTAGGTAAGAAAAATATCCCTTATAAGTAGGGGGTTTCGAGGATCCTACTTTACAAAGGGCAAGAATCGAACCCTTGTCATAAGTGTAGAAGGAGGGCCTTAACCAACTAGACCAACCTTGATTCTTAGCACCAATCATGAACTGCCTACAATAGTTTTGTAAATGCTACTGATATCATTAATTTCTTGATTGGAGCGATCTTCTTATCAGCAAAAGAATAAGTAAAGAAAAAAAATATATTAGCAGGTCTTATGTTAGACCATCTTATGTGTGAGTGTCCATCAGACGGCTGACATCAACATGATGTCACACAAACAGTCACATGCGTTTAATTTTGGACTAGCAGCGCAATTTAACTAAAATATAAAATTAAACAATGTTAACTAATTGCAATTTATAGAATAACTTCTTATGAAAATATGTTAAATAATAAATAAAAACCCATATCTATTACTCCCTCCGTCCCATAATAGTTTGAACACTTTCCTTTTATATTTGTCCCAAATTAGTTTGAACACTTCCATTTTGGCATGGTCTCACTATTATTATGTTATTTCTTTTGCACTCCTTTTAGCCGCACTCTACCTTAATCAATAAAAAGTTACCCAACTTTTCCTTTCCTCCAATAAAAAATATCCCACCAACTCCTATCACATTAGTCTTTTAATAAAATAACATTGATAGCCACACTACAACTTATCACCTTAATCTAAGTGTTCTAACAAGTGTTCAGATCTTTCTGGGATTGAGGGAGAGTGTTCTAACAAGTGTTCAGATCTTTCTAGGATTGAGGGAGTAACCAATAAACAATAATTATTAGGAAAATTTGACGCTATGGGGCTCAACTATGAGCGGTTCTCTTTAATAGGTCCCAACTATCAGTAATCCAGTGGCGGTCCCAACTACTGAGTGACTCATTTTTGCGTGGGCCTAGTTTACCAATGACCTGCTGAGGCAGTCATTTATGCTAAGGGGTCCCACTTTTAATGAAGCGCATCGTTTTATTTTGTTAAAAAAAAAAGTAAAGAACCCTTTGTCTTCTTCCCTCCCTGCTCTCTGAACCAGCCCTTAAAGTTAAACCCCATTAACAATCGCTTGAGTTCGAGGTTGAAGGGGAGGTCCTCTCTCCCTTTTCGCACCAGAGTCTCACACTATCTCCTCCCTCGCACCAGAGTCACCTCCTTCATCGTTTTCGCACCGATGTCGCACCACCCTAGCACAAGCGACTCTATCCCCTCTCGTCGTCAACTATGGTGTTGGAATCTTTGTTTCTGCTTTCTCGATTTTCAAGCCTCCTGCGGAGAAGTATAGGAATTGGAAGAGGAATTCGAGTTCGAATTCTTGATCTTCTTGTGAGAGGATCTTCTTGGTGATGCAGCTGTTGTGGTGGTTGTTGTTGTTCGCCACCGACGTCGTCGTCTGGAGTAATTGCCCCACTGCTGGTGTTGCTTACCACCGTTGCTCCTTGTTGTTATTAGTTGGTGTTTATGCGTGGATTTCGAAGTTCTCTCTCTCTCAACCTCTTTCTCCCTCATCAATTGTTGCCCAGAATTTGCAGCTAAGGAAAAAATTATGCCCATAAATTTTAGCAATTGTTTCTAATTATAATTAACAATTAGTGTTAATTTATTAAAATAAAAAAAATAAAAAATTGGTAAAAGCTTCTAGGAACAGCAATGGCGACTCGCCACTAGTGAACAGCAGAGCAGGAAGGTGAATATTAACAATCTTTAGTCGAATTAGAGAATGAATTTCGGCAAAAGATCCGAATTTTAATGCCAAGTGCCCAAGTCCATGAAACTGAATTGTGTTTAAATCACTTTAAATAAAAGAACAAAAGTTACCATTGTTGACCATGAAAAGGAATGCCACAGATATTACAATTGAAAAGTTCTTTCGGTGACTTGGCTTGATAAATTGAATACCATGAGATATTGACGATGATGGTTTTTGAGGTGAATGGAGAGAATGGGTGGGGGTAAAGGATGCATTAGCAGACGCCATTGAAAGCTCGAAGCGAGAAGGAGAAATGAAGAACAGAGAGAAGGAGAAATGAAGATATAGGGTGGGGTAGTTTTTTAAAGTCATGTGCTCATTTAATGATCACGTGACTTCATTAACCTGAAGTAGCAGGTTAAATTACCTGTTGGGTCCATGCAAATATGGGTCATGGTATACTTGGGCCCCCTACTGGAATATTGAAAGTTGGTACCTATTAAAGAAAACCGTTCATAGTTGAGCCCCATAGTGTCAATTTTTCCTAATTATTAACCAAAACTATAATATTAACCAGATTACTATAACTATCAATCCAAAAAATATAACTACTAATTCAAAATCATAACTATTAACCTGAATATGATAACTAATAATCGTAAAACCATAATCCAAAAACAAAAACTATTAGTTAAGCCTTGCGGAAAAATTTCCTCCATCTATTAGTTAAGTGTTGGAACCAATAACCTAAATTTATCAAGAATATCATAACTCATGACCCTAAAATCAAAACTATTTGGCGGACCATAACTATTAACTCATAAATCACAATTATTAACTGAAAAATAATAACTTCCGATCCAAAACCAAACTATTGATTAGAATACTATAACCAGTGACCCCAACAACACTTCTATTTATTAACCCAAAACCATAACCATTAATCCAAAGCAATAATTGTAGGCACATAATCGTGCCTCCCCATTTGAGTACCCGAAGATTATACATATCGCAGTCTTAATTGTTCCAATTCAAGGGACGGCGATCCGAAGAGTTTGGTCCAAAACCGTTTCTAAAATCATAAAGCTTATTTATTTGTTTTAAATAGACTCAAAATCCAATTTCAAAGCCCAATTAATTATTCCTGATAATTAATTAATTATTATGGGCTTACTTCTTTGAAAACCCAATTAATTATTCATGATAATTAATTGTATTTATTTTTAATTTTTAATAAATATTTTCAAAAATAAAGAATTTTATTACAATCAAATTTTATTTCTTTAAGATAGCTGATTTTCGTATTTTATATGATAATATTTGATAAAGATAATAATAATCTTTAAAGGATCGAAGTAAATCAAAACCCATGCAGATTTATGTTGCGTCTGACGCAATGTGTTGCGCACGCAACTATGAAGCAGTCTACAAAATTTAGAAACGCACAACATTACGCGAGACGCACAGCTCACTGATAAATCCTTCCATCAAATCCATTTCCGAAGTCTCGCCTTTTTCGAGAGGAGGCAAAAGAATTATTGATGATTCAATTAACACCAAAATGTTTATGAAAACAAAGAAAACTTGTACTCTAATTGAGATACCTTGTAGACCTACACTGACTTCTACCAGGCCTAAAAGAAAGCCTAAAAGAGAGTTCATACCCTTAGATATGAGCTATGACAAGGTATTTGAGTACCTTCATCTTATAAACTTGCTTTATCCTATAGGACCCATTACAAATCCTGAGGAAGACAACAAAGAGCCAAACTGGGACAAAAAATCCTATTGCAAGTACCATGGAGGTAACGGACATAGAACTGACAATTGATATAGGTTGAAACACCTTATTCAAGATATGATAGAAGATGGAAGGCTTCCAATTCTTCCGAACAAGACCCAAGATAGGGTTGATGTCGCTCCAGTAGAAAGAGGTGCTAACATGGGTACAAAGGAACATTTAAAACCTCGACGGGTAAAAAGAAGCTTCACCCCATTAAGAATGATGTATACTCAAAATTTTCACCAACTCCGTGTTAAATGAGCGATTTCCCTAATTAGACTCCTAGAAGACCCATCTAGAGAGGAAAGAAATCTAATATGGAATAAATACTCCTATTGCGAATACCACAGAGGGAGAGGTCACTAGATTGAAAGGTGTACGGGCCTTATGAGGATTATCCAAGATATGATTGATGATAAAAGACTTCAATTTGTATCGGATCCAGATAACGTAGACATATCTCTTGTTGGGCTCACTCCAGGTCTAATCGCATATATATTCACTAAAATATTTGGACTCGCTTAGGTCCTATTTGCCATGGAAAAGGGTATACACTTCCTCTCTTATCATTTAGAAAGAGACCTCATGAAGACTGAAGCAACGTAGTCATCTCGTCACACACATAGAATTCTAGACTTAGGATTTCATTTTCTGTTCTAATCCCTTTATATGCCCAGTCTAATATTGGATTTTCCTTTATTGCATGTTTTATTCATTTGCTATTAATAAATGAATATTTATTTATTCCTTAACCTTGCATTAATGAGCATCAATGGAAAATATGATTGTCGCCTTAATAAGAAATGAATTTTTAATTCTTATATTGATAATTTTTCAAAAAAAAAAACAATGGACAAATTAGCATAAAAGAAGCTTTTCTCCCTTCACCATACCCATTTTTCCAGTCCTTATCACCCACTTTAACCTAAACACATAACCTTCCTCCTCCTCACATGAAGTACATTTGACATACATCAATATACAGGATAAGCAAAAAAAATTGAAAAAAGCAACAACAAATAAAAAAAGCAGAAATAAAACACATAAATAAAAAAAAAAAATAATTGAAAAAAAGAAGCAAAAAGAGAAAAAAAAAGTGTTGCAAATAAGCCCATCAATAGCTTTGTCAAATGTACTTTTTTCAAAACCTTTAAATCCAAAACCTCCACTTTAACCAAAAGGCCTTGACCTCCATAACCAAAAACCATACATTACCACAACCATATTCCAATAGATCATAAAAGACAAACCAAAGCCCGGTAGGTCGAAAACCCAAAGGGGTGACCTAGGCAAAAGTCAGGGCATCTTCCCATTCATTTGTCTGAACTACGAATAGTCTGATTCTGATAAAGATACATGACAAAACCTCACCTTGAGGTCCGACCACATCAAACAAAAACAAAACTACATCATATTGTCCACCCCTTTTAAAGACCTCTTCCAAATCAATGCCAAGTTCATTGCAAATTGCTCTAAGTAAAACACATGGACATCAATTAAAACGTTGAGAGCTACGACTGACCTGATTCCATCATGGATACATAGGCAACCTCTTTCGAGGCCCGTCCATTTTAATTCAAAACATGTTTTTAGGGCTCGCTTAGGCCCATGAGGAAGAGGCGATCGCCAAAATCATGAATTTCTAATGCTCATAACTACCTTTAGAATTAGGCTGGGATTTGAACCTACATCATTAGCCTACCTTATTGCGTGAGCCAATTCATTATGGCTCTGTCTTTTTCTTTTTCTTATTTCCTTCCAGTTTCTCAACCATATTATAACCTTATAAGCCAACCTTAGCATAACCTTTCAACACTAAGGGCTATGACCGTGCCTCATCCTTTGCGTGTTTTCCTTTATTTGGCCTTATTCTCTTCCCCTTTTCAACTTAGGAACCTTATATGGAATCTTTGGTTGAAAATTCCACTTAGCTTGACGAGATATCTTTAGAACCAATGAATCAAGTTAAACGTTTTACCAACTCCATTTTTATTGGGTGCTGCATAGCAAGTCCACATAGAAGATCTTGAACTCCAGACCAATTTTGATAAGGACTTCAATACAAGTCTATATAGATGATCATGGGCTCCAGACCCATACGCGAGAATAATTCGAGATCATAACTATTTTATGGGCTCACTTAGGCCCATAGCAAACTAAACTCGAAGAATCATACATAACTTACATAGATCATCCTGGGGGGATTTCCGTTTCTCCTCTTTCAAAAACTATTTTATAAAAGAAAAAATTGAGCTTCTAGAGGAATAAAAAAACATCATACCTTTGCATTAATTAGTGTCATATCTCTGCATTTGCATTACATATATGCATTTCGCATCATACAAACGTTGTGTCCATCACTGCATGCATCCATCATGTTTAGCCATAGGATCCTAGCATCAGTCATCGAGTCACACACACACACACACACATACATGCACACACACCAGCACCTTTAAGTCTAGAGAATTAGAGGTCACTCTTTATAGGTCAAGTCATTTCCTATCCACACACTACCACTCACATCATGGGACATTTGTATAACCTATAATTGTTCATCTACATATATTTATTCTTTTTATTTTTAGGTATCAACATTACATCCAACGTTAAACAACTCTATGGGTTATATTCCGCCGAGGCGTGCAGGATCTATATAAGAAGAACATCAGAAGCATCATTTGCTCATCCATAAGACATCAACAAAGTTAAATCCAGCGTTATTTAAAGACATCAACAGCGGTAAATCCAACGTTAGTTCCAAGGATATCAACAAAGGCAAGTCCAACGTTATTTCCTAGGACATGAACAACACTAAATCTAGCGTTATTTGAAGATATCGACATCGGAAAATCCAGCGTTATTTCTAAGGATATCGACAGCGGTAAATCCAGTGTTATTTCCGAGGACATGGACAACGGTAAACCCAGCGTTATTTGAAGACATCGACAGCGTCATATCCAGTGTTATTTCCAAAGATATCGATAGCGGCAAATCCAACACTATTTTTGAGGCCATCGGCAGAGGTAGATCCAGCGTTATCTCTGAGGACCACGACAACGACACATCTAGCGTTAATAAGGTTCATTATCTCTAAAGACCATGACAATGACACATCCAGCTTTAACATCGTTCATATGCCTGAAGAAAACAACAACGACAAAATTCTTAAGCCAAGCATAATTCACATCACCTTCAGCCCTAGAGCGGGACGAAGCTCTATACTGTCATGAGTCGGACAACACTCATAATTTCCTTTCATGTTACATACATATGTTTTTGCAAACTTATACTTGTTTTGCAGGTACTTATGATAAAAGAGCGGTCTTAAATTACAAAGCATCTAAGAATGTTCTCAGTCCCGATAGGCATACTTTGACTTTCGGTTTTAATAACCTCTGTTTAAGTGGGGGTTTCTGTAGACATATAATCATGTCTCCCATTTATGTAGTTGATGATGATACATACCGCAGTCTTAATTGGTCCGATCCAAGGGAGGGCAATCCGAAAAGTTAGTCCCGAAACCTTTTTTAAAATCATAAAGGTATTTATTTGTTTTAAAAAGACTCAAAAACCAATTTTAAGGCCCAATTAATTATTCCTAATAATTAATTAATGTTTTTGAGCCCACTTCTTTGGAAAACCCAATAAATTATTCATGATAATTAATTGTATCTATTATTAATTTTTTATTAAATATTTTCAAAGATAAATAATCTTATTAGATTCAGATTTTGTTTCTTTAAGATAGCTGGTTTTCGGATTTTATATGATAATATTTGATAAAGTTTAAAAGAATCTTTAAAGTATCGATTTAAATAAAAAACCCGGCCAGATCTATGTTGAGTCTGACGTAATGTGCTGCGAGCGTACAAAATTTATAAACGCACAAGTTGTGCACTAAGCGCACAGCACTGCGCGAGACGCATAGTTGTTGCGTTGCGCGCAACACTGTTGCGTGCGGCGCAACAAAATTTTCTATCTTTTTCTTTAAAAAAATTCCTATAAATAGGCCACTGTTTTCCCGATTTTCCTCACGCTTTTCTTTCGATTTCTCACGCATACTTACAGTATTATACGCTAACATACTTTCATCAAACACTAAATCACATTAAACACATTCATACGTGTTCGATCTTTCATTGGTTTTCGTTGAAGGCTCCACGATTGCTCCTCCCAAAGGTGGCTATTGTCCCAAACCCAAGCCACACCGGTATATTTTGAGGATCAATATTTCCTTTTCATATTTATTTGCTTGAAGTTACTCACTTTTTATTCATAATGTAGATCTTTTAGCAAAATTCGTTCTTTTTGTATATTCTTAATCTCTACTCCTTTATATCTTATATTTTTTTATGTTGCCATTTTTATTGCTTTCATCAACCACATGTTAATATATATTGCTAATTACAAGACCTAACTATATGTTCTAACGCCTAATAAGATAATTGGACAATTAGTTTAGGATCCCAGTAATTTTGATTGCTACAAGCTTGTCATTAGAAAAGTAGTCTTTATGTGTTTAATGACGAACCAGCCTGGACTAATCTTTTTTAGGGTGTTGAAATCTATTATTTGGTTATTTAATTGTATAAAAATTGCTATGAATCGTGTTAAGTAGAGACCAGCAATAGCGAACATGATTCCTAATCATGTTTGAATCCTCATTATCCCCGGACTCAATTTTTGGCTCATTGACCAACTATGGAGTCATAATAGGGAAATCTACATTGGATAAGCCCCAAATTTGTCCCTAAGATTTTCCAATATCCAATTATGTTTATGAGTCTTCCTTTAAAGACTTGTTGGCGACTTCGAAAACGTTAAAACCCTTCAATGAGATAGTCAAATATGTACTCACACCGCGTAGGCGAATAAAAACATGCCTATAATAACTCTTAGCCCAAAAAATTATAATATTATTTATTGAACCATAAGCATTAACCCAAATATAATATCAACCAAAATATTATAGCCATTAACGCAAAATAATAACTTTAAGCCCAAAACCATAACTATTATAAAAAAAACTATAACTCTTAACCTCAAATCATAACTAATTATCCAAAGCCAAAACTATTCATCCCAATACCACAACTATTAACCTGAAAATCATTACTATACCTATATATCATTACTATACTAATATATCATAACTAAAAATTAAAACATCATAATAATTAATTTAAAAATTATAACCATTTACCTAAGTACCTTAATCTTTAATCCAAACCTAATTCTAATTAGAAAATTATAACTAATAACCGGAATACTGTAACCATTAACCAAGACCATAATTAACCAAAAAAATTGTAACTATTTATCCAAATTTCATACTAGTAACTGGAAATTCATAATTATTGACCTAATAATCATAATTTTTTATCCTAATACCATTATCGTTATTCAAAATCATAACTATTTACACAAATATCATAATAATACACACAAAAATGATCACTATGTGTTTTTTTATTAGGAGAGTTAATTGGTCCAAAGACCAACCCCTACTAGGCTACTAGCCTGCAGGACACACCAACTTAGAGGCTGGGTACAAGGCTAAACAACCCAAAAGACAACAAGTCTAAAGACTCACTGCCATCACTAGAGAATTCCCCAATATATTGTTGGAATGAGGATTCGAACCCTGGGTAAAGCCTTGGATTTCGGGGTGGTACACTGGTACTCCACTGAGCTACCACCTCTCCCTCCAAAAATCATAACTATTAACCCAAAATAATAACTACTAACCCAATAATATTAACAATTTACCCAGATTTCATAACAAATAAATAGAAAATTATAACTTTTTACCCCCAAAGGCTGATATCAGAAGTATTGGTCTAAAATTATAACTATTTAAAATTGATAGACTTTATCTCAATTATCAGCGTCATAACTTTCTGAATGCTCCAAACTTCATATTTCTCTCACTCATCTTCTTATAATACTCTCTCTATATTTTTTGTTCTTCCTACATGGAATCTTGATACTATTCACAATTAGAGAAAATCTTCTAAATTCTTCTCAATATATAATATATAAGATAATATATGTCATGTCGAGTCTTGTTTGATTCGTATCAATTAGTACTTTATTAATATCAAATTGTTATAATTTTTACTAATATGTAGTGCAAGATATTTAAGGTGAAATAATTTCATTGGCAAACGCGCTCAGTTAAAGTAGGAAGAACAAAAAAATATAGAGGGAGTAGTATTTTAGTTCAACAAATTAAAACCTGAAAAATCCCCATAAAACAAAAAAGATGGAGTTAAGTGAACGAAAGGCCTCTTGTTATTGCTTTGAATAATGAGAAATTGTTCTTGTTGTTGCAATTCTAGCAGATCTCCTGCGTTGGTGCTCAATCTGAAGCAAAGAAACGGAGGAGAGAGAAACAAGAGTGACAAGCGAAGCTTTGCGCGTGTGAATTGGTCGCATGCTGACTCTTTTTTTGTTGGACTGGTTGGGAACTAGTTTTTTTTATGGTAAATCCTACCTGGGTTTGCCGACAGACACTTTGAGAGTGGGGGAATGGTAAGGGGAAACCCTCTCCCAAAGTGCCTCTGGTGGGGATCGAACCTCCAACCTCGAGGTTGGAAGGTTCTTTCCTTACCACTAGGCCAAGCTTAACTTGGTTGGTAGGGAACTAGTTGACACACTAGGCTTAAGCATAAATTGGTCGCTGGGCTTAAGCATAAATGGGTTGCCTGACATTAAAGCTTTTTATTAGACCATCTTTGTAAGAATTTGTAAAAAATTAAAGGGAAATTCCTAATGGTAACCTGGAACATTTCGAGTTTTCGATTGGTGACCCTCAATTTTTTTTATTCCCATTAGTAACCCTCAATTATTGTTATAGTTCCATACTTGACCTTATAAAGCAAAAAAACCGTTAATTCCATTAACTTTCCGTTAGAACTAATGTCTTGGCACACAAACCAAGGTGTTTCCGGTCTTTTTTGTCAATTTTGACGTCAAATTTGACCCTTGAGGGCCAAAATGACACTTAATTCCTTAGCCGATAAATTTTTAGGCATGAAAACCAATTTGGACTTTAAATTTCACCCTTAAGGGCTAAAATGAAACTCAAAACTTTGACCGAGCAATATTTGCAACATGCAAACTTAGACAATTTTCCAACATGCAAACCGAGACATTTATTCGAATGAAAAGTTAACAAAACTAACGGTTTTTACTCTATAAGGTCACATTTGAGATTAAAACAATAATTAAGGGTTACTAGTGGGAATAAAAAAACTTAAGGTCACCAATGGGAAATTCGAAAAGTTCAAGGTCACCATTGGGAATTTCCCTTATGCACAATACATATATATACTCCTCATAGATGTCTTCGAAAGAGAACAAAATTATACACCATTATAAAAATTCATGTGAAAAATTTATCACTTCATTTGTTTTTACATACTTAACACAGTTCTTTGGGTACGCTTACCAATACATAACTTTAATAATGTCTCTAATTCCTTATAAGTAAATATTATAAAGAGTTGACTTTTTGAAAGTATATATCGAAAAAATACTAACACGATCTACATGACTAATACGTAAAGAAGAGTGTGTGAATAGCGCAAAAGTCTTTGGAAAAATTAACAGGAACAAAACCTACTATAGGCGTTCCCCATTTTCAGTCTGAACTTTTGATTATTCCTCAGTGGTCCCAACTTTAGGGTATGTTTTACAAGAATGATCCTAGCAGGTAAATGACCTGCTACATCAGGTAAAATGTCCCACCACCCTCGAAACTACTACCAGCACCCACCCCTACCTTCCCCTACACCCCCTCCCCCAGCCTCCAAACCCCCTTCTCTGCCATTCCATCCCCCACCCCTAAAACTGCCACCCTCTCCCCAGCCAAGGCCGTCTTAGCCAATAAAATATATCATTCGCCTCCACTAACAAAACCTCAAGTGATTTCTCTTAAATCTCTGAATTCCGATGGCATGCTCCCCTCTTTACTTTCTCTAATGTTTCATTTTGATTCCTCAAAAATATCTGGGCATGTTTATTTCTGGATGTGGTATTTACGACAGTATGATTCATTATAGTTCTTCATGATTGTAGGCGTGTTTTTATTGCCTGCATGGGATGAGCGCGTATTTGACTACCTCATTGTAGAGGTTTTATTTTGAAATACGTTTTGAAATGAACAAGTCGCCAATAAGTCTTTAAAGGACTTATCTAATGTAGATTTTTCCATCATGACTCCATGATTGGTCAATGAACCACAGATTGAGTTCGGGGGTGAGGGTACGAGTATGATCAGGAATCAAATTCGCCCATTGTTGGCCTCTACGATTCATGTTCGAGTGTTATGCAAATAAACAACCAAGCAATATGTTAATGCAATCTAAAATTATTCTATGTCGGTTCATTAAACAAGAAAAAGACTAATTTTTTGGTGACATATTATGTAACCAAATTACAGGGATCCTAATCCAATTGTCCAAATTATTTGAATTTAACATTGGAATAGTTATTTAGGTCTTTGATTAGAAAAAATAAAAATGTGTGGTGATGAATGCATTAAAGTATACAGCATGCATATGAATAATATAATGAAAATATAAAAGATATATAAGAAAAAAGATTAGAGAAGAAATGTACACGAAAGCGTTAATTCCATTAACGATCTACATCATGACAAATAGATGATTAGTAAAACAAGAATTAAATTGGAATAGACCCTTAGGAATTATACCTTTGTCGACTGGGTCTTATATGTAACGATTTGCAGGACGAGCAATCTTGAAGCTTTAATGGAGTTTGAATGTAAATCAATGGAGTTTGAATATAAGTTTGGGAGTGTTTGTAGTATGATATTCTGTGTTAAAGTCGTTGACGTGCCTGTTTTATATAGAGTTTTTTCTACCCTCATCCCTCATTAATTATTGGTCTTAATTGCCCTTTTCGGAGTCATTTTTAATACTAATGTGCTCCTTGTAGTGTGTTTGTAGTTTTAGGTTTATCATTGTAGAAATTAGCATGTTTGGGTGCATTTCCTACTCATTTCTACCACTACAAGATATGATGTACTTTTGAGAGCACGGGCATTGAGTTGGAAGAGTTTTGAAGGAAAGCAAATAGTGAAAGAAGTAGAAAAATGAGTTATGTCCACTCTTTTGATGATAACTCAAGTTCTACAAATCCGAATGCAGTGATTTCAACTGGGTTAGATTCTACACTTCAAGAACTTTCCAAAGAATGGTCACTTGCCTAATTCCGACGAATAACAAAGGATTTATAGTATTTTGAAGATAGAGAAAGATGTAGTTTGCTACCTGGTGACCACCCAATCGGGCGAGTTATGCCCCGGTAGGTGGCGACGTTACTTAGCCAAATTCCATCGTTTGAAGAAGATTTGGAAGAAAAGAAATACTTGTGAGCCCGTCCCGGCGCATCTCGCCCGGATGGGTCGGGCAAGCCGATGTTTTGTGAACTAGTAGGCACCTGATGGTCGCTCGGTCGGGCAAGATCCCCCCTGGTCGAGCGAGACGAAGATTTTAATGCACCTAAAGACCGCCCGGTCAGGCTGAATCAGCCCCGGCTTCCCGGGCGGGTCGATTTTTATGCGTTTTAGTGCGCGTGTTGCGCAATTTACGGTTTTAATGTAAATAGCACTAGTAGAAAAATGATAATTTACGTCAGCGTATTTGCGTCGTATGCTGGATGAACTGACGCAAAAGCTCAGGAAGAGGATATTTGCATCGGACATCAGAAAACATGCGACTCAAAAAAAAATAGCATGATGAGTGGAAGAGTCATTTGCGTCGCATGGTAATGTGGGAGCGACGCAAATGACTGACACGATGTGCGTCGCACGAAGCTCACAAGCGACGCACATGGTTGCATCCAGTGATTTGCGTCGTGTGCTGAGGAGATGCGACACACATCACTGCGTGTATCCAGGGCTTTGGACACGCCCTATCTGCGTCGGACCCCAAGGCATGTGCGACGCAAATTTACTCAATCCCCTATCTGCGTCGGATCCCAAGGGCTGTGCGACGCAAATAACGAAACTCCAATTACTTTTTCCAACAGCATTGAGCCCTTAACACTTTCACCCCTTCTCAAACTCGCACGCTCAGTCACTCTCTCTCCTGCGATTACGTCAAACTCACACTCGTCGGCGTTCCCTCACCCTTGTCGGCGACCGTAGACCGACCCTCTCCCTCTGTTTTCGCTGCATACTCGGACTCTCTCTCTCGGTTTTCGGTTATTCTCTCTCTCGGTTTTCCCACTCTGGTTGCCATCCACTTCGCCGGCGACTCCTTCCGGCCTTCTCGCCGCCGCTGCACTCCGGTGCACTCCTCTTTCTCTCTCACTCTCTCTCTCTCTCTCTCTCTCATTCTCGCTCACTCTTTTTTCTTACACTCACCGCCGCTGTTGCACGTCGCGCCGCCGCCGTCGCTGCTGCCGGCAATGTAAGTCATGTATTTTTTTATTTCTATCTAAAGTGTCTTATTTATTCTTAATTATAATTATTAGCCAAATTACATACTAAATACTCTTATGATTTGAGTTGAAAAATGATTTGTACATCTATGAACGATGTTTTATTATTTTATTGGTGTTGATAATATATTTTATTTTATACGTAGCAAGTAATATTTTAATGTGTGATTATGCACAAGTTAGTTATTTGAAATAGCTTAACTATACAATTATATTTCGAAAATCTTGTTGAATAATTTGGATTTCTTATATGGTCGTGTGTTTTATTATAATAATTGAAAGCTAGTTACTAAATCAATTTTCTTAGGTTATAGTGTTGTTTAATTTCATGTTTTAATGAAATAGGTCTAATTGGATTAAGTTTTATAATGCAAAAAGGAAACCCTAACTCCATCTTTTTCTCTCTCCTCCCCGTGCCTTCTTCTTCTTCCACCAAAGACACCTCCTCCTTCATCCTCCTTCATGTCTTTCAGCCAAGAAGCCAACGATCTAACTTGAGCTGTCAAACTTGAATTAAATCAGTAAACCTCAACCCCATTTTCTGATTTCAATTAGAGAAACCTAAAACTCCAAATCCCCAATTACCTCTCTCTCTCGCATCCCTCTCCTTCTCTTTTGCCACGCTGCTCGCCGGTGATGCCCTGCCAAGAATCCGGCGTTGTTGGCCCTCCGGCGTCCTTGTTGTGGTTCTTGTGTTGTTGTGTTCGTCCCTGTCCGGTGTTCTTCCTACTATGCTCGTATTTCTCTCTCTCTCCTCTCGCTGATTGAGCGCGCGTGGCTGTCGCCGCTGCCACTATTTCTAGTCTCCTCAGACGTCGGTGTTGCTCAGTTGGACGTCGCTGCTGCTGTGGTTCTGCTTCTTTTTAACTTTCGGCTCCCCTGTTTTTCTCTCTCTTACTCTCCCGCTGCTACTGTTGGTCGTGGGCTGTGGTGGTGCTTACACCGTTCCTCCGCCGTGTGCTGGTGTTGCAGCAAAGTACCGAAGGTACTTTCCCCTTGTGTTGAGAGTTGTTGTTTACTGTTGGTCATTGTTATTCTATTGTTGTTATTGGTGCTATCGTTATTGAAGTATAGTTGTTGGGGTTATTGTTGTGGTGTTGTTATATTGTTGTTGTTGATGTTGATGATGCACTATTATTGTGATGCGTTGTTGTTATTGTAGTGTTGGTTGAATACTCTAATGGGGTTATGTTGGTTCGAATTATGGTTGTAACACTCCGTCCTTTTATAAACATAATATAAACAAAATAGAACATTTTATTAAACAAATGGCGATAGCGGAAATATCGCCTGACGGAAATGTCACTCTAAGAAAGGTTTAATTAAACTAAATAAAATTAAAACCCAATTAAGACAATCCAAAATATCCATAAGGAGGCAAAACAACCTCATAAACCCAATGCAATAACTATAAATAAAATAAAACGTCTCAAACAAAAATTCTACATAGTCTTTAACTCATTTCCCATAACACGAAATAATCACCTGCAAAATATATCAACAAACATCCACAATCAGTGGGGAGTAACTAACAGCTCTCCCAGCCCAATTAGGATCCATATAAGAGTTATAAAAGCCTTAATAATTAAGTCACACAAAAACATCTCAATAGTAAACTTCAGATAATCAAATAAATCACTTAAACAAAGATAATACAACATGCTTAAATATAAATTGAGTAAAGATAACAAAATAAACAAAACGGATCAACAACTTATATATATAAACTCAAGTATCAATACCATAAACTATCAAAGTTTAAAGTAATAAAAATAATATAATTAGTTTGAGACAGAGAGCAGAACGCTAGTGGACAACCCACTTCCTATGGTAATGTGAGACAACCTCCAGACAGCATATGGGTTACGTTCCCTACTGCATGTGTCTAAGAATGGCCATACTCCCGATGCGGTGTAGGATTACGTCCCCACCGACCTCTCGGACGACAACAAAACCAAGGTATACCTAGGATTACGTCCTATGGTTTGCATGTTCTTCACCTCGGGATTACGTCCCTCCGGATAATCTTGCTCTCAAACAATAATAATAAAATAATACTCAATCATCAAATTACACGGATGCCCTTAAGGCCTTATACCAAATCGGCAGAAATCTAGGATCGCAACCCAAGAATTTCAATTCAAAATAACATTCTTCTCAAAATAATAATAATAATAATAATAATAATAATAACCATCTTTTTAAAATAAAAACCAGAACTTTTATCATTTATATGTATACTCTCAGAACACGATAAACAAAATGAACAAATCAAACTACACAAAGTCCACGAAATGGCAGCAACCATAATATACAATAAACAACAAACATATTTATAAAAACAAAAAAAATTATAACTAAATCATATATAACTAAACTTAAAAAGATGTAAAGTTACTGAAGTAAACTCACTGCCAATGCAAGCAAGGAATATATATATATATATATATATATATATATATATATATATATATATATATATATATATATATATATATATATATATATATATATATATATATATATATATATATATATTGATATTATAAACTTAATCCTAAGTATAACTAGCTATAACACATGTAAGACATTCAACTAAGCTAACATTGGAACACCAGCACAAATGTGAAACATATCCTGCAAATAATGGGTGGCAACCAAAACAAGAGCTATGCAATGCAACCAGGTGATGGATGTGTTCAACAACCCATGAACAACATAAGATATAGCAACCCGGCAACAACAACGAGCCCAACGCCAACAAGAGAACCCATGCACCCAAACTTCACCAAATATCACTCATCATTACTCATCCACATTCTACCTCTAATGAGCCTTAAACCTGACGTATAACATGCTTTGAACTAAGATTATACAAAATCTAAACACATACTATACAAATAAACAAAGTAATCACAAATATGCTAACCAAACAATAATCTCATGAACTTGACAAGAACAACCATAAAAACATATAATTTTCCCACCCAATTCCTAACATATTACTAACCCAAACTCAACTATTAGAACTAATAGAATTCCTATACAAATACTAATCAACCTAGGGTCACCGTTAGTTACCTTTGAAGACCTCCAATTGCTTGCATTCTCCTTCTTGAACACCATAAATTCCTCTATGTGCTGCTCTGCTCTGATCACGATTCCCGACAATTCAAAGCTCTGATTCAAAATCGCTCCGGTCACAAGGAAGATCCAGATGTCCTCAACATGCTTTCCAAAATTCAGGGCAATCCAACGGTTAGATCTCCGGTGATGATCATTTTCGTGAAGGTGCAGCAGGAAAAACCGAGATGAATTCCCCTCTCAACTTTGACTCTTCAAATGGTCGAATAGAAGGAAGAATTTGGACTGATTTTTGCTATCCATAAACTAGTTTCATAAGATGATAAAAGGGTGTAAATAGGAAGGTTACAACAACTACAATAATGAGTTCAATGGCTTAATAAATGGGGGTTACAAAATGGGGGTTATAAGGTGCTCAAAAGCCCCTCCAATGCTTCTAATATTCTGATTTTGTGGACAGCTTTTAGGAGCTTCAAACTTCACATTAAAAGGCCGTGCGACGGTCCAAACGCGCTCAAATCGAATAAATAAAAATACTAACTCAAACACGTATTTCTAAATAATAGAAAATATATAATTTCTAATCAAATAAATAATATAAATATGACATTTTAAGACTTGAAAATAAATAATATAAGATATAATATTTTTAAGAAGTAAAATATTCTAATTTTAACGGAAAAATAATAACTAAGGGAAAACAACTCGAATAAATTATGAGCGAAAATCCGTGGTGTAACAATCACTCCCCCCTTATGAAAGTTTCGTCCTCGAAACTTGAAACGATAAGAAAAGATACTATACGATGACTACGCACAACTTTCTTTCGGCCATCTAAGTAACGCCTTGGAGGTACTCGCAAAAACGAAATTGTTAGTCCTAGCTAAACCCCACTAACTAACACATAAGAAAACATATATACAAAGACATTGTTTAACAAAAATAATTCCCGGGCTTTCTTCCTACCAAAGTAATAACTCTCACTAAGAACTTTTCTTGAAGCCTAAGATACTAATAATCCTAGATGCAACAACTACACATCTCCCATGGAATATGTAGCAACTCAATGAGAGTTTTTGGATCATTTGCTCGATACCAACCTGTAACACTCGGTCCTTTTATAAACATAATATAAACAAAATAGAACATTTTATTAAACAAATGGCGATAGCGGAAATATCGCCTGACGGAAATGTCACTCTAAGAAAGGTTAAATTAAACTAAATTAAAGTAAAACCCAATTAAGACAATCTAAAATATCCATAAGGAGGCAAAAACAACCTCATAAACCCAATGCAATAACTATAAATAAAATAAAACGTCTCAAACAAAAATCCTAAATAGTCTTTAACTCATTTCCCATAACACAAAATAATCACCCGCAAAATATATCAACAAACATCCACAATCGTGTGGGAGTAACTAACAGCTCTCCCAAACCCAATTAGGATCCATATAAGAGTTATAAAAGCCTTAATAATTAAGTCACACAAAAACATCTCAATAGTAAACTTCAGATAATCAAATAAATCACTTAAACAAAGATAATACAACATGCTTAAATATAGATTGAGTAAAGATAACAAAATAAACAAAACGGATAAACAACTTATATATATAAACTCAAGTATCAATACCATAAACCATCAAAGTTTAAAGTAATAATAATATAATTAGTTTGAGAGAGAGAGCTGAACGCTAGTGGACAACCCACTTCCTATGGTAATTTGAGACAACCTCCAGACAGCCTATGGGTTACGTTCCCTACCGCCCGTGTCTAAGAATGGCCATACTCCCGATGCGGTGTAGGATTACGTCCCCACCGACCTCTCGGACGACAACAAAACCAAGGTATACCTAGGATTACGTCCTATGGTTTGCATGTTCTTCACCTCGAGATTACGTCCATCCGGATAATCTTGCTCTCAAACAATAATAATAATAAAATAATACTCAATCATCAAATTATATGGATGCCCTTAAGGCCTTACACCAAATCAACAGAAATCTAGGATCGCAACCCAAGAATTTCAATTCAAAATAACATTCTTCTCAAAATAATAATAATAATAATAATAATAATAATAATAATAACCATCTTTTTTAAAAATAAAAACCACAAATTTTATCATTTATATGTATACTCTCTCAACAAGATAAACAAAATGAACAAATCAAACTACACAAAGTCCACGAAATGGCAAAGAACCATAATATACAATAAACAACAAACATATTTATAAAAAAAAAAAAAAAATTATAACTAAATCATATATAACTAAACTTAAAAAGATGTAAAGTTACTGAAGTAAACTCACTGCCAATACAAGCAAGGAATATATATATATATATATTGATATTATAAACTTAATCCTAAGTATAACTAGCTATAACACATGTAAGACATTCAACTAAGCTAACATTGGAACACCAGCACAAATGTGAAACATCCCGCAAATAATGGGTGGCAACCAAAACAAGAGCTATGCAATGCAACCAGGAGATGGATGTGTTCAACAACCCATGAACAACATAAGATATAGCAACCCCTAAGAACAACAAATGAGCCCAACGCCAACAAGAGAACCCATGCACCCAAACTTCACGAAATATCACTCATCATTACTCATCCACATTCTACCTCTAACGAGCCTTAAACCTGACGTATAACATGCTTTGAACTAAGATTATACAAAATCTAAACACATACTATACAAATAAACAAAGTAATCACAAATATGCTAACCAAACAATAATCTCATGAACTTGACAAGAACAACCATAAAAACATATAATTTTCCCACCCAATTCCTAACATATTACTAACCCAAACTCAACTATTAGAACTAATATAATTCCTATACAAATACTAATCAACCTAGGGTCACCGTTAGTTACCTTTGAAGACCTCCAATTGCTTGCATTCTCCTTCTTGAACACCATAAATTCCTCTATGTGCTGCTCTGCTCTGATCATGATTCCCGACAATTGAAAGCTCTGATTCAAAATCGCTCCGGTCACAAGGAAGGTCCAGATGTCCTCAACATGCTTTCCAAAATTCAGGGCAATCCAACGGTTAGATCTCCGGTGATAGTCATTTTCATGAAGGTGTAGCAGGAAAAACCGAGATGAATTCCCCTCTCAACTTTGACTCTTCAAATGGTCGAATAGAAGGAAGAATTTGGACTGATTTTTGCTGTCCATAAACTAGTTTCATAAGATGATAAAAGGGTGTAAATCGGAAGGTTACAACAACTACAATAATGAGTTCAATGGCTTAATAAATGGGGGGTTACAAAAGGGGGTTATAAGGTGCTCAAAAGCCCCTCCAATGCTTCTAATATTCTCGATTTTGTGGACAGCTTTTAGGAGCTTCAAACTTCACATTAAAAGGCCATGCGACGGTCCAAAAGCGCTCAAATCGAATAAATAAAAATACTATCTCAAACACGTATTTCTAAATAATAGAAAATATATAATTTCTAATCAAATAAATAATATAAATATGACATTTTAAGACTTGAAAATAAATAATATAAGATATAATATTTTTAAGAAGTAAAATATTCTAATTTTAACGGAAAAATAATAACTAAGGGAAAACAACTCGAATAAATTATGAGCGAAAATCCGTGGTGTAACAATCACTCCCCTTAAGAAAGTTTCGTCCTCGAAACTTGAAACGATAAGAAAAGATACTATACGATGACTACGCACAACTTTCTTTCGACCATCTAAGTAACGCCTTGGAGGTACTCTTGCAAAAACGAAATTGTTAGTCCTAGCTAAACCCCACTAACTAACACATAAGAAAACATATATCACAGCACATTGTTTAACAAAAATAATTCCCAGGGCTTTCTTCCTACCCAAGTAATAACTCTCACTAAGAACTTTTCTTGAAGCCTAAGATACTAATAATCCTAGATGCAACAACTACACATCTCCCATGGAATATGTAGCAACTCAATGAGAGTTTTTGGATCATTTGCTCGATACCAACCGTAACACTCCGTCCTTTTATAAACATAATATAAACAAAATAGAACATTTTATTAAACAAATGGCGATAGCGGAAATATCGCCTCGACGGAAATGTCACTCTAAGAAAGGTTAAATTAAACTAAATTAAAGTAAAACCCAATTAAGACAATCTAAAATATCCATAAGGAGGCAAAACAACCTCATAAACCCAATGCAATAACTATAAATAAAATAAAACGTCTCAAACAAAAATCCTAAATAGTCTTTAACTCATTTCCCATAACACAAAATAATCACCTGCAAAATATATCAACAAACATCCACAATCGGTGGGGAGTAACTAACACTCTCCCAACCAATTAGGATCCATATAAGAGTTATAAAAGCCTTAATAATTAAGTCACACAAAAACATCTCAATAGTAAACTTGGGATAATCAAATAAATCACTTAAACAAAGATAATACAACATGCTTAAATATAGATTGAGTAAAGATAACAAAATAAACAAAACGGATAAACAACTTATATATATAAACTCAAGTATCAATACCATAAACCATCAAAGTTTAAAGTAATAAAAATAATATAATTAGTTTGAGAGAGAGAGCTGAACGCTAGTGGACAACCCACTTCCTATGGTAATTTGAGACAACCTCCAGACAGCCTATGGGTTACGTTCCCTACTGCCTGTGTCTAAGAATGGCCATACTCCCGATGCGGTGTAGGATTACGTCCCCACCGACCTCTCGGACGACAACAAAACCAAGGTATACCTAGGATTACGTCCTATGGTTTGCATGTTCTTCACCTCGAGATTACGTCCATCCGGATAATCTTGCTCTCAAACAATAATAATAATAAAATAATACTCAATCATCAAATTACATGGATGCCCTTAAGGCCTTACACCAAATCAACAGAAATCTAGGATCGCAACCCAAGAATTTCAATTCAAAATAACATTCTTCTCAAAATAATAATAATAATAATAATAATAATAATAATAATAATAACCATCTTTTTAAAATAAAAACCACAAATTTTCTCATTTATATGTATAGTCTCTCAACAAGATAAACAAAATGAACAAATCAAACTACACAAAGTCCACGAAATGGCAGCAACCATAATATACAATAAACAACAAACATATTTATAAAAACAAAAAGAATTATAACTAAATCATATATAACTAAACTTAAAAAGATGTAAAGTTACTGAAGTAAACTCACTGCCAATACAAGCAAGGAATATATATATATATATATATATATATTGATATTATAAACTTAATCCTAAGTATAACTAGCTATAACACATGTAAGACATTCAACTAAGCTAACATTGGAACACCAGCACAAATGTGAAACATCCTGCAAATAATGGGTGGCAACCAAAACAAGAGCTATGCAATGCAACCAGGAGATGGATGTGTTCAACAACCCATGAACAACATAAGATATAGCAACCCGGCAACAACAGCGAGCCCAACGCCAACAAGAGAACCCATGCACCCAAACTTCACGAAATATCACTCATCATTACTCATCCACATTCTACCTCTAACGAGCCTTAAACCTGACGTATAACATGCTTTGAACTAAGATTATACAAAATCTAAACACATACTATACAAATAAACAAAGTAATCACAAATATGCTAACCAAACAATAATCTCATGAACTTGACAAGAACAACCATAAAAACATATAATTTTCCCACCCAATTCCTAACATATTACTAACCCAAACTCAACTATTAGAACTAATATAATTCCTATACAAATACTAATCAACCTAGGGTCACCGTTAGTTACCTTTGAAGACCTCCAATTGCTTGCATTCTCCTTCTTGAACACCATAAATTCCTCTATGTGCTGCTCTGCTCTGATCATGATTCCCGACAATTGAAAGCTCTGATTCAAAATCGCTCCGGTCACAAGGAAGGTCCAGATGTCCTCAACATTCTTTCCAAAATTCAGGGCAATCTAACGGTTAGATCTCCGGTGATAGTCATTTTCATGAAGGTGCAGCAGGAAAAACCGAGATGAATTCCCCTCTCAACTTTGACTCTTCCAATGGTCGAATAGAAGGAAGAATTTGGACTGATTTTTGCTGTCCATAAACTAGTTTCATAAGATGATAAAAGGGTGTAAATCGGAAGGTTACAACAACTACAATAATGAGTTCAATGGCTTAATAAATGGGGGGTTACAAAAGGGGGGTTATAAGGTGCTCAAAAGCCCCTCCAATGCTTCTAATATTCTGATTTTGTGGACAGCTTTTAGGAGCTTCAAACTTCACATTAAAAGGCCATGCGACGGTCCAAAAGCGCTCAAATCGAATAAATAAAAATACTATCTCAAACACGTATTTCTAAATAATAGAAAATATATAATTTCTAATCAAATAAATAATATAAATATGACATTTTAAGACTTGAAAATAAATAATATAAGATATAATATTTTTAAGAAGTAAAATATTCTAATTTTAACGGAAAAATAATAACTAAGGGAAAACAACTCGAATAAATTATGAGCGAAAATCCGTGGTGTAACAATCACTCCCCCTTAAGAAAGTTTCGTCCTCGAAACTTGAAACGATAAGAAAAGATACTATACGATGACTACGCACAACTTTCTTTCGGCCATCTAAGTAACGCCTTGGAGGTACTCGCAAAAACGAAATTGTTAGTCCTAGCTAAACCCCACTAACTAACACATAAGAAAACATATATACAAAGCACATTGTTTAACAAAAATAATTCCCAGGGGCTTTCTTCCTACCCAAGTAATAACTCTCACTAAGAACTTTTCTTGAAGCCTAAGATACTAATAATCCTAGATGCAACAACTACACATCTCCCATGGAATATGTAGCAACTCAATGAGAGTTTTTGGATCATTTGCTCTGATACCAACTGTAACACTCCGTCTTTTTATAAACATAATATAAACAAAATAGAACATTTTATTAAACAAATGGCGATAGCGGAAATATCGCCTGACGGAAATGTCACTCTAAGAAAGGTTAAATTAAACTAAATTAAAGTAAAACCCAATTAAGACAATCTAAAATATCCATAAGGAGGCAAAACAACCTCATAAACCCAATGCTATAACTATAAATAAAATAAAACGTCTCAAACAAAAATCCTAAATAGTCTTTAACTCATTTCCCATAACACAAAATAATCACCTGCAAAATATATCAACAAACATCCACAATCAGTGGGGAGTAACTAACAGCTCTCCCAGCCCAATTAGGATCCATATAAGAGTTATAAAAGCCTTAATAATTAAGTCACACAAAAACATCTCAATAGTAAACTTCAGATAATCAAATAAATCACTTAAACAAAGATAATACAACATGCTTAAATATAGATTGAGTAAAGATAACAAAATAAACAAAACGGATAAACAACTTATATATATAAACTCAAGTATCAATACCATAAACCATCAAAGTTTAAAGTAATAAAAATAATATAATTAGTTTGAGAGAGAGAGCTGAACGCTAGTGGACAACCCACTTCCTATGGTAATTTGAGACAACCTCCAGACAGCCTATGGGTTACGTTCCCTACTGCCTGTGTCTAAGAATGGTCATACTCCCGATGCGGTGTAGGATTACGTCCCCACCGACCTCTCGGACGACAACAAAACCAAGGTATACCTAGGATTACGTCCTATGGTTTGCATGTTCTTCACCTCGAGATTACGTCCATCCGGATAATCTTGCTCTCAAACAATAATAATAATAAAATAATACTCAATCATCAAATTACATGGATGCCCTTAAGGCCTTACACCAAATCAACAGAAATCTAGGATCGCAACCCAAGAATTTCAATTCAAAATAACATTCTTCTCAAAATAATAATAATAATAATAATAATAATAATAATAATAATAATAATAATAATAATAACCATCTTTTTAAAATAAAAACCACAAATTTTATCATTTATATGTATACTCTCTCAACAAGATAAACAAAATGAACAAATCAAACTACACAAAGTCCACGAAATGGCAGCAACCATAATATACAATAAACAACAAACATATTTATAAAAACAAAAAGAATTATAACTAAATCATATATAACTAAACTTAAAAAGATGTAAAGTTACTGAAGTAAACTCACTGCCAATACAAGCAAGGAATATATATATATATATATATTGATATTATAAACTTAATCCTAAGTATAACTAGCTATAACACATGTAAGACATTCAACTAAGCTAACATTGGAACACCAGCACAAATGTGTTCATCCTGCAAATAATGGGTGGCAACCAAAACAAGAGCTATGCAATGCAACCAGGAGATGGATGTGTTCAACAACCCATGAACAACATAAGATATAGCAACCCGGCAACAACAGCGAGCCCAACGCCAACAAGAGAACCCATGCACCCAAACTTCACGAAATATCACTCATCATTACTCATCCACATTCTACCTCTAACGAGCCTTAAACCTGACGTATAACATGCTTTGAACTAAGATTATACAAAATCTAAACACATACTATACAAATAAACAAAGTAATCACAAATATGCTAACCAAACAATAATCTCATGAACTTGACAAGAACAACCATAAAAACATATAATTTTCCCACCCAATTCCTAACATATTACTAACCCAAACTCAACTATTAGAACTAATATAATTCCTATACAAATACTAATCAACCTAGGGTCACCGTTAGTTACCTTTGAAGACCTCCAATTGCTTGCATTCTCCTTCTTGAACACCATAAATTCCTCTATGTGCTGCTCTGCTCTGATCATGATTCCCGACAATTGAAAGCTCTGATTCAAAATCGCTCCGGTCACAAGGAAGGTCCAGATGTCCTCAACATGCTTTCCAAAATTCAGGGCAATCCAACGGTTAGATCTCCGGTGATAGTCATTTTCATGAAGGTGCAGCAGGAAAAACCGAGATGAATTCCCCTCTCAACTTTGACTCTTCCAATGGTCGAATAGAAGGAAGAATTTGGACTGATTTTTGCTGTCCATAAACTAGTTTCATAAGATGATAAAAGGGTGTAAATCGGAAGGTTACAACAACTACAATAATGAGTTCAATGGCTTAATAAATGGGGGGTTACAAAAGGGGGGTTATAAGGTGCTCAAAAGCCCCTCCAATGCTTCTAATATTCGATTTTGTGGACAGCTTTTAGGAGCTTCAAACTTCACATTAAAAGGCCATGCGACGGTCCAAAAGCGCTCAAATCGAATAAATAAAAATACTATCTCAAACACGTATTTCTAAATAATAGAAAATATATAATTTCTAATCAAATAAATAATATAAATATGACATTTTAAGACTTGAAAATAAATAATATAAGATATAATATATTTAAGAAGTAAAATATTCTAATTTTAACGGAAAAATAATAACTAAGGGAAAACAACTCGAATAAATTATGAGCGAAAATCCGTGGTGTAACAATCACTCCCCCTTAAGAAAGTTTCGTCCTCGAAACTTGAAACGATAAGAAAAGATACTATACGATGACTACGCACAACTTTCTTTCGGCCATCTAAGTAACGCCTTGGAGGTACTCGCAAAAACGAAATTGTTAGTCCTAGCTAAACCCCACTAACTAACACATAAGAAAACATATATATAAAGCACATTGTTTAACAAAAATAATTCCCGGGGCTTTCTTCCTACCCAAGTAATAACTCTCACTAAGAACTTTTCTTGAAGCCTAAGATACTAATAATCCTAGATGCAACAACTACACATCTCCCATGGAATATGTAGCAACTCAATGAGAGTTTTTGGATCATTTGCTCTGATACCAACTGTAACACTCCGTCCTTTTATAAACATAATATAAACAAAATAGAACATTTTATTAAACAAATGGCGATAGTGGAAATATCGCCTGAGGGAAATGTCACTCTAAGAAAGGTTAAATTAAACTAAATTAAAGTAAAACCCAATTAAGATAATCTAAAATATCCATAAGGAGGCAAAACAACCTCATAAACCCAATGCAATAACTATAAATACAATAAAACGTCTCAAACAAAAATCCTAAATAGTCTTTAACTCATTTCCCATAACACAAAATAATCACCTGCAAAATATATCAACAAACATCCACAATCAGTGGGGAGTAACTAACAGCTCTCCCAGCCCAATTAGGATCCATATAAGAGTTATAAAAGCCTTAATAATTAAGTCACACAAAAACATCTCAATAGTAAACTTCAGATAATCAAATAAATCACTTAAACAAAGATAATACAACATGCTTAAATATAGATTGAGTAAAGATAACAAAATAAACAAAACGGATAAACAACTTATATATATAAACTCAAGTATCAATACCATAAACCATCAAAGTTTAAAGTAATAAAAATAATATAATTAGTTTGAGAGAGAGAGCTGAACGCTAGTGGACAACCCACATCCTATGGTAATTTGAGACAACCTCCAGACAGCCTATGGGTTACGTTCCCTACTGCCTGTGTCTAAGAATGGCCATACTCCCGATGCGGTGTAGGATTACGTCCCCACCGACCTCTCGGACGACAACAAAACCAAGGTATACATAGGATTACGTCCTATGATTTGCATGTTCTTCACCTCGAGATTACGTCCATCCGGATAATCTTGCTCTCAAACAATAATAATAATAAAATAATACTCAATCATCAAATTACATGGATGCCCTTAAGGCCTTACACCAAATCAACAGAAATCTAGGATCGCAACCCAAGAATTTCAATTCAAAATAACATTCTTCTCAAAATAATAATAATAATAATAATAATAATAATAATAATAACCATCTTTTTAAAATAAAAACCACAAATTTTATCATTTATATGTATACTCTCTCAACAAGATAAACAAAATGAACAAATCAAACTACACAAAGTCCACGAAATGGCAGCAACCATAATATACAATAAACAACAAACATATTTATAAAAACAAAAAGAATTATAACTAAATCATATATAACTAAACTTAAAAAGATGTAAAAGTTCTTCAAGTAAACTCACTTTGCCAATACAAGCAAGGAATATATATATATATATATATATATATATATATATATATATATATATATATATATATATATATATATATATATATATATATATATATATATATATATATTGATATTATAAACTTAATCCTAAGTATAACTAGCTATAACACATGTAAGACATTCAACTAAGCTAACATTGGAACACCAGCACAAATGTGAAACATCCTGCAAATAATGGGTGGCAACCAAAACAAGAGCTATGCAATGCAACCAGGAGATGGATGTGTTCAACAACCCATGAACAACATAAGATATAGCAACCCGGCAACAACAGCGAGCCCAACGCCAACAAGAGAACCCATGCACCCAAACTTCACGAAATATCACTCATCATTACTCATCCACATTCTACCTCTAACGAGCCTTAAACCTGACGTATAACATGCTTTGAACTAAGATTATACAAAATCTAAACACATACTATACAAATAAACAAAGTAATCACAAATATGCTAACCAAACAATAATCTCATGAACTTGACAAGAACAACCATAAAAACATATAATTTTCCCACCCAATTCCTAACATATTACTAACCCAAACTCAACTATTAGAACTAATATAATTCCTATACAAATACTAATCAACCTAGGGTCACCGTTAGTTACCTTTGAAGACCTCCAATTGCTTGCATTCTCCTTCTTGAACACCATAAATTCCTCTATGTGCTGCTCTGCTCTGATCATGATTCCCGACAATTGAAAGCTCTGATTCAAAATCGATCCGGTCACAAGGAAGGTCCAGATGTCCTCAACATGCTTTCCAAAATTCAGGGCAATCTAACGGTTAGATCTCCGGTGATAGTCATTTTCATGAAGGTGCAGCAGGAAAAACCGAGATGAATTCCCCTCTCAACTTTGACTCTTCCAATGGTCGAATAGAAGGAAGAATTTGGACTGATTTTGCTGTCCATAAACTAGTTTCATAAGATGATAAAAGGGTGTAAATCGGAAGGTTACAACAACTACAATAATGAGTTCAATGGCTTAATAAATGGGGGGTTACAAAAGGGGGGTTATAAGGTGCTCAAAAGCCCCTCCAATGCTTCTAATATTCTGATTTTGTGGACAGCTTTTAGGAGCTTCAAACTTCACATTAAAAGGCCATGCGACGGTCCAAAAGCGCTCAAATCGAATAAATAAAAATACTATCTCAAACACGTATTTCTAAATAATAGAAAATATATAATTTCTAATCAAATAAATAATATAAATATGACATTTTAAGACTTGAAAATAAATAATATAAGATATAATATTTTTAAGAAGTAAAATATTCTAATTTTAACGGAAAAATAATAACTAAGGGAAAACAACTCGAATAAATTATGAGCGAAAATCCGTGGTGTAACAATCACTCCCCCTTAAGAAAGTTTCGTCCTCGAAACTTGAAACGATAAGAAAAGATACTATACGATGACTACGCACAACTTTCTTTCGGCCATCTAAGTAACGCCTTGGAGGTACTCTGCAAAAACGAAATTGTTAGTCCTAGCTAAACCCCACTAACTAACACATAAGAAAACATATATACAGCACATTGTTTAACAAAAATAATTCCCGGGGCTTTCTTCCTACCCAAGTAATAACTCTCACTAAGAACTTTTCTTGAAGCCTAAGATACTAATAATCCTAGATGCAACAACTACACATCTCCCATGGAATATGTAGCAACTCAATGAGAGTTTTTGGATCATTTGCTCTGATACCAACTGTAACACTCCGTCCTTTTATAAACATAATATAAACAAAATAGAACATTTTATTAAACAAATGGCGATAGCGGAAATATCGCCTGACGGAAATGTCACTCTAAGAAAGGTTAAATTAAACTAAATTAAAGTAAAACCCAATTAAGACAATCTAAAATATCCATAAGGAGGCAAAACAACCTCATAAACCCAATGCAATAACTATAAATAAAATAAAACGTCTCAAACAAAAATCCTAAATAGTCTTTAACTCATTTCCCATAACACAAAATAATCACCTGCAAAATATATCAACAAACATCCACAATCAGTGGGGAGTAACTAACAGCTCTCCCAGCCCAATTAGGATCCATATAAGAGTTATAAAAGCCTTAATAATTAAGTCACACAAAAACATCTCAATAGTAAACTTCAGATAATCAAATAAATCACTTAAACAAAGATAATACAACATGCTTAAATATAGATTGAGTAAAGATAACAAAATAAACAAAACGGATAAACAACTTATATATATAAACTCAAGTATCAATACCATAAACCATCAAAGTTTAAAGTAATAAAAATAATATAATTAGTTTGAGAGAGAGAGCTGAACGCTAGTGGACAACCCACTTCCTATTGTAATGTGAGACAACCTCCAGACAGCCTATGGGTTACGTTCCCTACTGCCTGTGTCTAAGAATGGCCATACTCCCGATGCGGTGTAGGATTACGTCCCCACCGACCTCTCGGACGACAACAAAACCAAGGTATACCTAGGATTACGTCCTATGGTTTGCATTTTCTTCACCTCGAGATTACGTCCCTCCGGATAATCTTGCTCTCAAACAATAATAATAATAAAATAATACTCAATCATCAAATTACACGGATGCCCTTAAGGCCTTACACCAAATCAACAGAAATCTAGGATCGCAACCCAAGAATTTCAATTCAAAATAACATTCTTCTCAAAATAATAATAATAATAATAATAATAATAATAATAATAATAATAATAACCATCTTTTTAAAATAAAAACCACAACTTTTATCATTTATATGTATACTCTCACAACAAGATAAACAAAATGAATAAATCAAACTACACAAAGTCCACGAAATGGCCGCAACCATAATATACAATAAACAACAAGCATATTTATAAAAACAAAAAGAATTATAACTAAATCATATATAACTAAACTTAAAAAGATGTAAAGTTACTGAAGTAAACTCACTGCCAATACAAGAAAGGAATATATATATATATATATATTGATATTATAAACTTAATCCTAAGTATAACTAGCTATAACACATGTAAGACATTCAACTAAGCTAGCATTGGAACACCAGCACAATTGTGAAACATCCTGCAAATAATGGGTGGCAAACAAAACAAGAGCTATGCAATGCAACCAGGAGATGGATGTGTTCAACAACCCATGAACAACATAAGATATAGCAACCCGGCAACAACAGCGAGCCCAACGCCAACAAGAGAACCCATGCACCCAAACTTCACCAAATATCACTCATCATTACTCATCCACATTCTACCTCTAACGAGCCTTAAACCTGACGTATAACATGCTTTGAACTAAGATTATACAAAATCTAAACACATACTATACAAATAAACAAAGTAATCACAAATATGCTAACCAAACAATAATCTCATGAACTTGACAAGAACAACCATAAAAACATATAATTTTCCCACCCAATTCCAAACATATTACTAACCCAAACTTAACTATTAGAACTAATATAATTCCTATACAAATACTAATCAACCTAGGGTCACCGTTAGTTACCTTTGAAGACCTCCAATTGCTTGCATTCTCCTTCTTGAACACCATAAATTCCTCTATGTGCTGCTCTGCTCTGATCACGATTCCTGACAATTGAAAGTTCTGATTCAAAATCGCTCCGGTCACAAGGAAGATCCAGATGTCCTCAACATGCTTTCCAAAATTCAGGGCAATCCAACGGTTAGATCTCCGGTAATAGTCATTTTCTTGAAGGTGTAGCAGGAAAAACCGAGATGAATTCCCCTCTCAACTTTGACTCTTCAAATGGTCGAATAGAAGGAAGAATTTGGACTGATTTTTGCTGTCCATAAACTAGTTTCATAAGATGATAAAAGGGTGTAAATAGGAAGGTTACAACAACTACAATAATGAGTTCAATGGCTTAATAAATGGGGGGTTACAAAAGGGGGGTTATAAGGTGCTCAAAAGCCCCTCCAATGCTTCTAATATTCTGATTTTGTGGACAGCTTTTAGGAGCTTCAAACTTCACATTAAAAGGCCGTGCGACGGTCCAAACGCGCTCAAATCGAATAAATAAAAATACTAACTCAAACACGTATTTCTAAATAATAGAAAATATATAATTTCTAATCAAATAAATAATATAAATATGACATTTTAAGACTTGAAAATAAATAATATAAGATATAATATTTTTAAGAAGTAAAATATTCTAATTTTAACGGAAAAATAATAACTAAGGGAAAACAACTCGAATAAATTATGAGCGAAAATCCGTGGTGTAACAATCACTCCCCCTTAAGAAAGTTTCGTCCTCGAAACTTGAAACGATAAGAAAAGATACTATACGATGACTACGCACAACTTTCTTTCGGCCATCTAAGTAACGCCTTGGAGGTACTCTGCAAAAACGAAATTGTTAGTCCTAGCTAAACCCCACTAACTAACACATAAGAAAACATATATACAACACATTGTTTAACAAAAATAATTCCCGGGGCTTTCTTCCTACCCAAGTAATAACTCTCACTAAGAACTTTTCTTGAAACCTAAGATACTAATAATCCTAGATGCAAAAACTACACATCTCCCATGGAATATGTAGCAACTCAATGAGAGTTTTTGGATCATTTGCTCTGATACCAACTGTAACACTCCGTCCTTTTATAAACATAATATAAACAAAATAGAACATTTTATTAAACAAATGGCGATAGCAGAAATATCGCCTGACGGAAATGTCACTCTAAGAAAGGTTAAATTAAACTAAATAAAAGTAAAACCCAATTAAGACAATCCAAAATATCCATGAGGCAAAACAACCTCATAAATCCAATGCAATAACTATAAATAAAATAAAACGTCTCAAACAAAAATCATAAATAGTCTTTAACTCATTTCCCATAACACGAAATAATCACCTGCAAAATATATCAACAAACATCCACAATCAGTGGGGAGTAACTAACAGCTCTCCCAGCCCAATTAGGATCCATATAGGAGTTATAAAAGCCTTAATAATTAAGTCACACAAAAACATCTCAATAGTAAACTTCAGATAATCAAATAAATCACTTAAACAAAGATAATACAACATGCTTAAATATAAATTGAGTAAAGATAACAAAATAAACAAAACGGATAAACAACTTATATATATAAACTCAAGTATCAATACCATAAACCATCAAAGTTTAAAGTAATAAAAATAATATAATTAGTTTGAGAGAGAGAGCTGAACGCTAGTGGACAACCCACTTCCTGTGGTAATGTGAGACAACCTCCAGACAGCCTATGGGTTACGTTCCCTACTGCCTGTGTCTAAGAATGGCCATACTCCCGATGCGGTGTAGGATTACGTCCCCACCGACCTCTCGGACGACAACAAAACCAAGGTATACCTAGGAATACGTCCTATGGTTTGCATGTTCTTCACCTCGGGATTACATCCCTCCGGATAATCTTGCTCTCAAACAATAATAATAAAATAATACTCAATCATCAAATTACACGGATGCCCTTAAGGCCTTACACCAAATCAGCAGAAATCAAGGATCGCAACCCAAGAATTTCAATTCAAAATAACATTCGTCTCAAAATAATAATAATAATAATAATAATAATAATAATAATAATAATAATAATAATAATAATAATAATAATAATAATAATAACCATCTTTTTAAAATAAAAACCACAACTTTTATCATTTATATGTATACTCTCACAACAAGATGAACAAAATGAACAAATCAAACTACACAATGTCCACGAAATGGCAGCAACCATAATATACAATAAACAACAAACATATTTATAAAAACAAAAAGAATTATAACTAAATCATATATAACTAAACTTAAAAAGATGTAAAGTTACTGAAGTAAACTCACTGCCAATGCAAGCAAGGAATATATATATATATATATTGATATTATAAACTTAATCCTAAGTATAACTAGCTATAACACATATAAGACATTCAACTAAGCTAACATTGGAACACCAGCACAAATGTGAAACATCCTGCAAATAATGGGTGGCAACCAAAACAACAGCTATGCAATGCAACCAGGAGATGGAAGTGTTCAACAACCCATGAACAACATAAGATATAGCAACCCGGCAACAACAGCAAGTCCAACGCCAACAAGAGAACCCATGCACCCAAACTTCACCAAATATCACTCATCATTACTCATCCACATTCTACCTCTAACGAGCCTTAAACCTGACGTATTACATGCTTTGAACTAAGATTATACAAAATCTAAACACATACTATACAAATAAACAAAGTAATCACAAATATGCTAACCAAACAATAATCTCATGAACTTGACAAGAACAACCATAAAAACATATAATTTTCCCAGCCAATTCCTAACATATTACTAACCCAAACTCAACTATTAGAACTAATATAATTCCTATACAAATACTAATCAACCTAGGGTCACCGTTAGTTACCTTTGAAGACCTCCAATTGCTTGCATTCTCCTTCTTGAACACCATAAATTCCTCTATGTGCTGCTCTGCTCTGATCACGATTCCCGATAATTGAAAGCTCTGATTCAAAATCGCTCCGGTTACAAGGAAGGTCCAGATGTTCTCAACATGATTTCCAAAATTCAGGGCAATCCAACGGTTAGATCTCCGGTGATAGTCATTTTCGTGAAGTTGTGGCAGGAAAAACCGAGATGAATTCCCCTCTCAACTTTGACTCTTCAAATGGTCGAATAGAAGGAAGAATTTGGACTGATTTTTGCTGTCCATAAACTAGTTTCATAAGATGATAAAAGGGTCTAAATAGGAAGGTTACAACAGCTACAATAATGAGTTCAATGGCTTAATAAATGGGGGGTTACAAAAGGGGGGTTATAAGGTGCTCAAAAGTCCCTCCAATGCTTCTAATATTCTGATTTTGTGGACAGCTTTTAGGAGCTTCAAACTTCACATTAAAAGATCGTGCGACGGTCCAAACGCGCTCAAATCGAATAAATAAAAATACTAACTCAAACACGTATTTCTAAATAATAGAAAATATATAATTTCTAATCAAATAAATAATATAAATATGACATTTTAAGACTTGAAAATAAATAATATAAGATATAATATTTTTAAGCAGTAAAATATTCTAATTTTAACGGAAAAATAATAACTAAGGGAAAACAACTCGAATAAATTATGAGCGAAAATCCGTGGTGTTACAATGGTCATGGCAAATTTAGTTACAGATTTGTAATTGAGTTAAAACTATAGCTACAAATGAGCCAGAATCGGGAAGTGCTTATGGTTGTGTTTTCTTAGTTAAGGGAGTTGGATTAATTCTTTTAAATGGATATTTAGATTAAAGAATGAGTTCATACATGGGGGTAATTGATTTAATTCATCAACGAGTATTAGTTATGTAGTTCAGTTAAATGTTTTTAAAACAAGGTAAAATAGTTTCTATGGTAATGAGTGAATCGAATTAGTTTCTTTATTTGAAATTATAGCAGAATGACTATTAATTAGTGTTGTTGTTAAAGTGGTTATGTGGAGCTCAAGTTCAGTCGCTCATCAAGAATTATGAAATATGGATGATGATATTATCCTTGGAGATTTATAAATAAGAAATTGGAACTATAAATGTAAATGATTTATGAATTGGGAATTAGTTACTGTATGTTCTAGTTGAGTTAACTTTTATTGTTATCATTATTGTTGTTGTGGAGGTGATTGCTAAGGGGATGAATAAATTAGAGTAATGTTGTTTTATTTATCTCAAATTAATTCTAGTTAACGTAATCCTAAATAGATTATTATATAGTAAAGTTAGATTAATGGGTACTATTCACCAAGATGAGTTAATATACGAGTTTGAACAAGTATGTTCGATTCAAGTTTCGAAATTATTTAAGAAGGTCCTAATTACATTGACGAGTGATATTCAGATTAGAATGAAATAAGTTGTAGAGAGTTAAAAAGTATAATTACGAGTAAGTAGTTTGTGAAAGTCTTTATTATCATGAAATGTGAATTAAGTGTGTAATCCTATAACGATGGTTTAATTATAACTAGAATGGTTTTCTACTATTGGTTGAGTAAAGCTCTAAGAATGTGTTTAATTGGGTTAGTATAAGTAGAGTTGTTGGATGGTGATACGAGGAAGAATTATTTGACTAGACTCTAAAAATGAATTTACTATTAGTTTCCTCACATGAAGTTAGAAAAAGGATTAACTAATCATTGGTAATAACACGAAGAACATTGGAGATAGTTTAACTAATTATGAGCTGGATTATTGAGGTTGTGCTTAAAAGGGATTTCAATTTAATATCATTAGAGGGAGTAGTATAATAAAGTCTGACGGTTTGATTTGTTTTCACTAAAGTAATGAGTTGAAATATGTAAGTGCGCATAAGTTTGAAGAAACATCAGTAATTGGTTGAGAGGTTTACTAAGTAGATATGAGGTGGAGTCGCTCCACGTAATTACGAGTTTGATATGTGAATAGTTCATTATCGATTATGTTATTTTGGAATTCAAGTTATGTTATAGCATGAACCTTGTTTAATATTGGTTGTGGATTGCATATTTGTTATGTGGTTCATGGTTGCATTTGTTAAGTTGATTTCAAGCTGAATTGTTTGGAATGAAAGTGATTAAAGAACTAATCATGTAAAGTGAAAGAATGGCAAAGGTTAGAAGAAGCCGATGAGGATCGCTTCTGGTGGGCCCCTCATAGGTTATGAACACATGACGAAAGTCTTAGGGCTTCTCTGGTGGTCGACCCTAAGGACCTTAAGGATTATTCTCTGGTGGAGTGTCTTAAGGGGAAACCCTCTGGAGGGGTATTATGAGAGTCGCCTTGGAAGTATTACCTCTGGTGGGTTGCTTCAAGGGGTGTATACAATGAAGACTATAGTAGGCCTTATTATAAAATGGGAAGACGTTCTCCGATAAGCGATGTGTCTGCAATCTAGTGTTGCTACCTTCACGTCGTTCCCTTACCTATTGCCAAGTAATTGTGTTGAAGAAATGGAAAGTATGTGAATGTCTGTAAAGGAATTGTTTGAAAGAAATAAAGATTGTTCCATGAGGAACTGTGAAGTCACCAAGGGTATTGGTTGACAAGTTTAAAGCATGTTTGCTGTAAAGATTGTTCCGTAAGGAACCGTTAAGTCACCAAGGGTATTGGATGATAAGTTTAAAGCATGTATAGTTGTTGATATTGTTATTGATATGGTTATTGCTGTTGTTATTGTTGTTGTAACTCTGATTGAATCATTTTCAAGTAAAGGAGCACCAAAGCATGTTTTAAATCTATTTGATGGATTAGTACTCAGCTTTACTGACGTGTGCATATTGTGTTTGACATTTATGTGGCCTGTCACTTGGTGGGTGGCAGTGTTCTATCTGTTGCAGGTTCAAGATTTGATGTACAATATCGTTGAAAGGTTCGGATTAGTAGAAGTACCAATAATAGTATTAATTTCAATTTCGAAGCGAGGTCGCTCAATCTTGTAATAGTTAGTCGTTAATTAGTTGTTATGTTTTTTTATATTTAAGAGACGTTAATGCGTTTGATTCTCTCTTGGTTTTGCTCCGCGAAAGCGTTGAGGTTGTTGGACGTTGGATTTGGGAATATTGTATTTCGTTGTAATTGTGAACAGGTTTAAGTTATTTCCCGCTTTAGGGTTATTATGTTTTGAAAGGAAACTTTGTCGGATTTGACAGAGGAATTTATAGAGCATGAGAATCAAAGCGTTGTTGTAATAGTTAATTCAAATTAAATAGAGAATATATTTTGGTTTCCACATTCTCTGATATAGTTCGGTGAGTGTGATGGTAGCAGTTGGTCAGCTCGATCAGATTATTTACTTCCGCTGTGCATTAATCCTCTGTAAGCTGGTCGGGAAGGACCGCCTGTTACAGATGGTATCAGAGCATGGTTGCTCTTGGGTGCGCTATGATCTTCATATCGTGGCGTAAGGGTTGTAAATATGTTTGATGGATCAGATAAAATTTAGGTATAAATGAACCAAGCCGTTGAGAGTTTTTACTGTGAACTTCTGTGCTTATGTGATTTTATTGATCAGGGTAGCGTAGCGGAAGCGTAGTTGACCCATAACTCTCGTATCTTATGATCGCTCGAGTTAAGCGTTGAACGTGGGAAATGACTTATCTTTCTTTTGATTTAGTTGCATGATTGGCCTTCGATATCAAATTCTTATATTCTTATGGAATAACCTCAATTCATAGTTGTTCATTTTAAAGTTCGTGGACGAGTATTCTTTTAAGGGTGGTGTGATCCGCATGGTCGTCATGATCTTTAGGCGTCAAATTGTGTTGTATTTCATGTGGTGCGTTGTAATTGTGTTTGACTTTTATTTTGTAGATTGAAATGTGAATTTCATGGAACTTTTATAGTTTGGAGTAGTTTAAAAGAATTTGAAACGAGATCTCTGCAAATGAGATTATTGAATCCATTGCCAACAAGTTTGCCTCTATTGTTTTCTTTGCTCCTTGATTTCGCGAGTCAAGTTCAAGTAGAGATACAAAAGATGATGGCGGAATGGAGGCTGGATGCCTAATATCTTAAAAGTTTGGGATTTCTATTTTAAATTTGACATATGAGTGCAAAGTTTCTCTTGGTTATATGTTTAAATGAAATTTATTTCTTAATTATTTTACTTATTATTGTCGTTAAATAACTGTTTGCAAGTTTCGAGGACGAAACTTCTTATAAGGGTGGTAGGATATAATAACCCCGATTTCTAAAGTGTCTTATTTATTCTTAATTATAATTATTAGCCAAATTACATACTAAATACTCTTATGATTTGAGTTGAAAAATGATTTGTACATCTATGAACGATGTTCTATTATTTTATTGGTGTTGATAATATATTTTATTTTATACGTAGCAAGTAATATTTTAATGTGTGATTATGCACAAGTTAGTTATTTGAAATAGCTTAACTATACAATTATATTTCGGAAATTTTTGTTGAATAATTTGGATTTCTTATATGGTCTTGTGTTTTATTATAATAATTGAAAGCTAGTTACTAAATCAATTTTCTTAGGTTATAGTGTTGTTTAATTTCATGTTTTAATGAAATAGGTCAAATTGGATTAAGTTTTATAATGCAAAAAGGAAACCCTAACTCCATCTTTTTCTCTCTCCTCCCCGTGCCTTCTTCTTCTTCCACCAAAGACACCTCCTCCTTCATCCTCCTTCGTGTCTTTTAGCCAAGAAGCCAACGATCTAACTTGAGCTGTCAAACTTGAATTAAATTAGTACACCTCAACCCCATTTTCTGATTTCAATTAGAGAAACCTAAAACTCTAAATCCCCAATTACCTCTCTTTCTCGCATCCCTCTCCTTCTCTTTTGCCACGCTGCTCGCCGGTGATGCCCTGCCCAGAATTCGACGTCCTTGTTGTGGTTCTTGTGTTGTTGTGTTCCTCCCTGCCCGGTGTTCTTCCTCCTCTGCTCGTATTTCTCTCTCTCCTCTCGCTGATTGAGCGCGCGTGGCCGTCACCGCTGCCACTATTTCTTGTCTCCTCAGACGTCGGTGTTGCTCAGTTGGACGTCGCTGCTGCTGTGGTTCTGCTTCTTTTTAACTTTCGGCTCCCCTGTTTTTCTCTCTTTTACTCTCCCGCAGCAACTGTTGGTCGTGAGCTGTGGTGGTGCTTCCACCGTTCCTCCGCCATGTGCTGGTGCTGCAGCAAAGTACCGAAGGTACTTTCCCCTTGTGTTGAGAGTTGTTGTTTACTGTTGGTCATTGTTATTCTATTGTTGTTATTGGTGCTATCGTTATTGAAGTATAGTTGTTGGGGTTATTGTTGTGGCGTTGTTATATTGTTGTTGTTGATGTTGATGATGCACTATTGTTGTGATGCGTTGTTGTTATTGTAGTGTTGGTTGAAAACTCTAATGGGGTTATGTTGGTTCGAATTATGGTCATGGCAAATTTAGTTATAGATTTGTAATTGAGGAGTTAAAACTATAGCTACAAATGAGCAAGAATTAGGAAGTGGTTAAGGTTGTGTTTTCTTTGTTAAGGGAGTTCAATTAATTCTTTTAAATGGATATTTAGATTAAAGAATGAGTTCATACATGGGGGTAATTGATTTAATTCATCAACGAGTATTAGTTATGTAGTTCAGTTAAATGTTTTTAAAACAAGGTAAAATAGTTTCTATGGTAATGAGTGAATCGAATTAGTTTCTTTATTTGAAATTATAGCAGAATGACTATTAATTAGTGTTGTTGTTAAAGTGGTTATGTGGAGCTCAAGTTCAGTGGCTCATCAAGAATTATGAAATATGGATGATGATATTATCCTTGGAGATTTATAAATAAGAAATTGGAACTATAAATGTAAATGAATTATGAATTGGGAATTAGTTACTGTATGTTCTAGTTGAGTTAACTTTTATTGTTATCGTTATTGTTGTTGTGGAGGTGATTGCTAAGGGGATGAATAAATTAGAGTAACGTTGTTTTATTTATCTCAAATTGATTCTAGTTAACGTAATAACCTATGGTTCCTAAATAGATTATTATATAGTAAAGTTAGATTAATGGGTACTATTCACCAAGATGAGTTAATATACGAGTTTGAATAAGTATGTTCGATTCAAGTTTCGAAATTATTTAAGAAGGTCCTAATTACATTGACGAGTGATATTCAGATTAGAATGAAATAAGTTGTAGAGAGTTAAAAAGTATAATTACGAGTAAATAGTTTGTGGAAGTCTTTATTATCATGAAATGTGAATTAAGTGTGTAATCCTATAACGATGGTTTAATTATAACTAGAATGGTTTTCTACTATTGGTAGATTAAAGCTCTAAGAAGGTGTTTAATTGGGTTAGTATAAGTAGAGTTGTTGGATGGTGATACGAGGAAGAATTATTTGACTAGACTCTAAGAATGAATTTACTATTAGTTTCCTCACACGAAGTTAGAAATAGGATTAACTAATCATTGGTAATAACACGAAGAACATTGGAGATAGTTTAACTAATTATGAGCTGGATTATTGAGGTTGTGCTTAAAAGGGATTTCAATTTAATATCGTTAAAGGGAGTAGTATAATAAACGGTTTGATTAGTTTTCACTAAAGTAATGAGTTGAAATATGTAAGTACGCATAAATTTAAAGAAACATCAGTAATTGGTTGAGAAGTTTACTAAGTAGATATGAGGTAGAGTCGCTCCACGTAATTACGAGTTTGATATGTGAATAGTTCATTATCGATTATGTTATTTTGGAATTCAAGTTATGTTATAGCATCAACCTTGTTTAATGTTGCTTGTAACTGCAAAGAAAATGATAGAATTTTTTTGATGATGTAAGGTCTCTGGTGTCTGTTGCTGGTCTGTGTGCAGCTTATGTTTTTGTTGCCTCCCTTCTGAGTCTGTTCAGTTGGTGGATTGTCTGTGGTGATTGGTTGTAACTTCTTACCATTCTTTTTTTTGGTAGTCAATAAAAATTTTGAATTGCCAAAAAAAAAAAAAAAAAAAATATATATATATATATAGTAGTTTGAAAAGTGTATATGCCAACTTTTAGGAAAAATTCACAAGAATAATCTCAACTATGACCACTCTTCCCATATTAATCCTAACTACATGTTATTCTAGTATAATCCAAATTATATGAGTTGTCTTCCCAAATTGATCCATTACCTGTTATAACCTATTTAGCAGGTTACCTCGTCCACATGGTGTAAGCTGGTTTGTAGATCATTTTTTTAAAAAAAATTATTTTTTTCTCTCTTCCTTTCTGTAATTACCACCAACCCTCCCCTTCCACTAGCTCTCCACCGTCCAAATCCACCACCACCACCACCCCCGCCCCTCCCCTGCCATCCCTCCCCTTCCTCGTCCTCCCCTGCCACACCCTCAAATTATCTCACTTTCACAATTTCTAAACTCCACCGAATTCATTTTTTGTGCCTTTACAACATCACCTCATCATCATTCATCTTTGAACCCTCTCTCTCCAACCCAATTTGATTTGGGTCAACTGAAAATTTTTGCAATTCTCACTCTCATCCCTCCATTAAACACCCAATTCTCACCTTTTCTCAAGCAGTAGCAAGCACAACATGAGTGCAAAGAACATCGTTGTTCACGTACAGTTGCAAATTCCATCACCATTCAAATTAAAATTCCAACATAATAGTTTTTCGACTCAATTGATAAACCCCAATTCGTTCCCCACAATTCAACCACCAACTGAAAAACAAAAAAAAAGAAAAGATATGAGAGAGAAGTAGGAGATAAAAACATAAAAACCAGTAAACCACCCACCAATTATGCACCATTTCTCTCTTTCCTCTCACACCACGCAGCTTCCACCGGTATATCCTCCCTTCTTACTCTTACAATTCAATTGCACACAATCATTCCATGATCTCAATTTCATCAATTCATCAGCAATTGGGTTAATTTACTTTTATATGGAACAAGATTTGAACTGTGGGTTTATGGGTAGACAATTGAGTTTTCCACGATAGGATGATTTCAGGTGGATTTTTCAGTGGAAGTGGTGTTTAGGGGGTGGAAATTTCGGTGGAGGTGATGTTGAGGGGGTGGATTTTACGGTGGAGATGGTTTTAGGGAGTGAGTTTTTTGGTTGAGGTGGTTTTATGGGGGGTGGAATATTCGATGGAGGTGGCGTTCAAGGGGGTGGGTTTTTTTTAGGTGGCTTTTAAGGGAGTGATTAAATGGGGAGGTCGTTTCGGGCAATGTGGTCTCGACTAGGTGGTGGTGAACTGGTGATTGGACGAAGGAGGTGGTGGGTTGGAGAGGATATAAAATAAAATAAAATTCTAAAATTTACCTGTTTAGTAAGTCACCGGTTAAATGAGATTATTTTGAGAAGATACATCTCATAGTTTAGATTATAATGGAATAACCAATAGTTGAGATTAATTTGAGAAGAGTGGTCATAGTTGGGATTATTGTTGTGAATTTTTCCCAACTTTTATCTATATGTAATATGTTATATAAATTCTTGGCCAGAATCTGTTAAACCCTAAATAATAGTGTCACAACCCATTCACACGTGTGAAATTAAAATATTAACTAAACCATATCTTCATCTCTCACTCTTCTCATTCTCTCTCCTCCAATGTCATCCGTCTCTATCTTCTTCTACTGAGCTCAAAGAATCGCACTAATTGAGCAGAGGTATGAAATATACCTCAGGTTTTTCTTGGTTCTTGATTTTAATAATTAGTTATAGAAGTTCAAGCCCAAGTTCAATTGAGTATTAGTTAAAGTTCTTGGACCTAAAAACTGATTTTGTTAGACTAGTGAACCCCTAATTCTTGTAATATGAATTTTTAGTATAATATCACAAGTCTCACATTTGTATAAGTATTTATTAGCTTATATTCCTGTTAAGTTATTAGTTATCGGATTAGTTAAACAGAACACATTCTATATTACATGAACAACTACTTAAATATTAGTTATGATGATAATCAAGTAATTTAGTATTACAATGACTTTAGTTTATAATTAATTGTATACAAACTTATAATATTATAAGACGAGTAATTATAAGCAATAATAATGTTGTGAGTTTTATTAAAGGTTAATAACTTGGTAAAATACGCTTGAGTTTAATGAAATAATTAGAATATGATTATCATATTTACAAGACATTAAACATGAATTATGAATTAAGATTTAATTATTTCTATTACCACCTTAATATAGCTTTTATATTTAAAAGACGTCAAGAATAATAACGTGACTTATAACTCAAAAACTATTATTATTATGTTCACCTAGGTATGACTCTTATATTTTAAAAGATTGTTCGGATAATGACATAAGTACTATGACGACTAATGAAAAGATAAATTCGAAAAGTCCAAAGTATTAATAAATTTCATTATATAATTTCTTGATTAGATTAGAAAAAAAAAGGAGATATTACAAGCCTTTCCCTGGGATATTAAAGTCACTACGCAAGATTTCAGGTAACGTCTACTGCTAACACCTGCCCACCCCTTTCAACTATGTTTTACATAATGTTTTATGTAATGTTTATGCTATGTTATTTATGGTGTGCGGGATATGAATGTTTGATAATGCAAGTGATTTTAGATTTGACAATATGAGGAGTATGATTTATGATATTATGTATGTTTCTATGAATCATTTGATATGACGTTTCTGCAATGACTTTACTATGATTTCTGAAAAGTACATAAAAGACACAAATATGATAAATGAAAAGAAGTTCTGCTAATATAGCAATGAAACGCATTGTTCGCCGTACTTCCGAAATGGGGTACTGCATTGTCCACCGTATGCCCAAAAGGGATACCGCATTGTTCGACGTACAACCAGAAGGGGTACCGCATTGGTAGGAGGCGTCCTACAAAACTATATATGCAGTTGCCAAGTTACAAGAATAATGATAATGCTAATAACTGACATTATAGATACTCATGATGATGCTCTTTCAATTATTATGGTTACGCAATGGGTGTATAAATGTTTTGTGATATTCTCTCCCCTCTGATTGCAGCTAAAATGAATTGCAATGAATTTACGATGTTAGGGTAGTATGATACTGAGTCTCGACTCATGACGTTTTGTTTTTCTGTTTTAGGTATGGACGGGAAAGAGGGAATGACGTAGCAGTGAGGAGTATTTAACTTAGAAAGATTTACCGATATGAGCTAGAAGTTTGGCCGCTTTACCAAGTTTTAGGCTTAACTTGGAATGCTTAAGAATGGATATGGACATCATGACGTCAAAGGTGTCAAGAGTTTAAGGAACTATGTTTGTGCTTGTATGTATTGTATCTTCAATGATTCATAGTGATTGTGTGATTCAAAGCTTAGTCTATCATTACAATTGAAATTATTGTAAAGAATACTTAAGTGGAAATTCAATCGTTAGATATTTACATTATGCATGAGCATGTGTAGTTTATGTTCTTAGCAAGTTATAAGCTTTTCAACATTTATACTATAAATAGTTTTTAACCCGTGCAAAAATGCATGGGAGGTTTCACATAGATATTGTAAGCGTGCTTGGCTGGGAGTAGTCCAGGAATGGGTGACCTCCTGGGAAGTTTCTCTGGGTGCGCATGAGTGAGGACAAAATGCACCGGAAGAACTTGTGTTGGTTATTGAGGACAGTTGTTGGCCCTTGATGCGCATTAGTGACAATATACTCGACTCCGTGTGGGTCGGGTGTTACAAATATGCTTTGGACCCGTGCATAATGCAGGGGAATTATTTTGTTTATTAAGTAGTTGTTTTATTCCAAATTTATTGAATTCTTAATTATTGGAATCCATGCATTTAAAGTTGAAAGAACAGAAAATGTAAAATTATATTTGATGATATATAAAAATCCCTTGTTACAACATTTTAAAGTTTAAAATCTTTTAATCGTGATATATAAGTTTATAAATACGTAAATGAAACAAAAAACACATCAAAATGCATGGGAATTTTTCGTTTTATAAATTTAAGATTTTAGAATGTGTCTCCTAAAATCATGGTGTAAATATTAGCTTATGATCCGATTGAATTTATGTAATCGTGTATTGAGAATATTTAAAACTGGATTATAGCCTGTGTGTTCATTGATGTGGATCACGTGACCAACCAGTTTTTAAAGTAAAGTGTTGATTGAGAAAAAACATCACTCTCCTTATTGCTTCCCTCCTAGGCACATATAAAATCACAATTCAAACCACCATTGGCACTCAGTCATGCAACCGCTTTCGCTCCTACTTCTCGCACTCCTGCTTACCCCTCTCTCTTGTTGTTCAGCATCACACCAAGACACCCATTGACCATAGTCCACCAAACTATCACTACTTATCTGCTTTGTCGTGACCTACAACTTATAGGTAACTTGGTGATTGCACTTTGGATTTTTTTCTATTGATTTTGTATTTTGTTGATGAGTTTTGGTTTCTTTGCAAGTAGGTAAAGTTATACTACAGAATTTTGATCGACAAAATTCGAAAATGTTCACTGGATATGGTATAAAACTTAAAATTGTAGTAATAAACTACTAATGTACCCATTTGCTTAAAATAATATAATCTTTAGTTTTGTTTTTGGAAGATTCATATTTTTAATATCTTGTAGTAGTTTGTATTTAATTTTATTTTAGCTTTTTTTTGAGTAATAATACCTTTTTTCTCTTTTCTCTCTTCCACAATAGCTTTAAGGGTCTCTTTTTTACTTTTGTTTTTTATTTTTTTCCATTTATAGAATAATGGGTTTTGGTTTATTTGCAAAAAAATGTAATCTATATTACTGAATTTCGATCGAAAAAATTAGGAAATTATTCATGGATATGGTTAAACTTGTGATACTTTGATGGATATGGTTAAGATTAGAAAATCGAAATATTACTATTGGAGTGAAACTTGTATGAAGTATCTTTTTTCAATTCATGCATTGGTTATAAACTAATATTTTAGCAATTGTGTTATACGATTACGCCTTATGACTATTTATAATACTCCCTCAGTTTTTTTTAGATGTAACATGTTGACTTTCATCCAATACACTTTGACCATTAATTGTTATTTATACATAAGAAAAAATATAGTCATGTGTTGTAACACCCCTAGGTGTGCAGGAGTCCACTAGTAGATATTATCCTCTTTGGGCCCTAACCCGCAAGGATTTGCTTTGGTGCAGAACCGAAGTCGTACCCAAAAGGCATCTACTAGGTTTAGGTGTCCACCTTTATATAAAGAAGGCTTCGTTCTCCTCAACTTCCGATGTGGGATAGTCAAGATCTTAGGCACCTTCTCCCCTCCTTTAAAGAGCCTGCGTCCCCATAGGCACTACAGGACACCGGAATGGGCCCTGGCTCTGATACCATCTGTAACACCCCTAGGTGTGCAGGAGCCCACTAGTAGATATTGTCCTCTTTGGGTCCTAGCCCGCAATGATTTGCTTTGGTGCAGAACCGAAGTCTTACCCCAAAAGGCCTCTTACTTGGTTGAGGTGTCCACCTATATATAAAGAAGGCTTTGTTCTCCTCAACTTTCGATGTGGGATAACCAAGATCTTAGGCACCTTCTCCTCTTCTTTAAAGAGTCTGCGTCCCCGTAGGCACTACAGGACACCGGAATGGGCCCCTGGCTCTGATACCATTGGTAACACCCCTATGTGTGCAGGAGCCCACTAGTAGATATTGTCCTCTTTGGGCCCTAGCCCGCAATGATTTACTTTCCTACCCCAAAAGGCCTCTACTAGGTTGAGGTGTCCACCTATATATAAAGAAGGCTTTGTTCTCCTCAACTTTCGATGTGGGATAGCCAAGATCTTAGGCACCTTCTCATCTTCTTTAAAGAGTCTGCGTCCCCGTAGGCACTACAGGACACCGGAATGGGCCCTTGGCTCTGATACCATCTGTAACACCCCTAGGTGTGCAGGAGCCCACTAGTAGATATTGTCCTCTTTGGACCCTAGCCCGCAATGATTTGCTTTGGTGCTGAACCCAAGTCCTACCCAAAAGGCCTCTACTAGGTTGAGGTGTCCACCTATATATAAAGAAGGCTTTGTTCTCCTCAACTTCCGATAATGGCTATCCCACATCAGGCTTTGTTCTCCTCCCTCGCCCCTCTCCTCTCCTCTCCACCGTGGAGGTGTCACCACCAATCACAAGCAACAGCGGCAGCAAAGCAAGAAGAAGTTCCAACAACAGTGGCTGATTAACAACAAGGCAACACAACAATAAGGCAACACGACACCAACAACAACATCAGCACCGAGAGAGGAGAAAGGAGAAAGAACAGGGCACGCGTAAGATGGGAAGAGAAAGTATTGTGATTACATTTTGAATCCATGTGATTTTGTTTTAAAGGATGGGATGTATTGTGAAACATCCAAAAGAGAAAATGGTGGATGTACTGTGAAACATCCAAAAGAGGAAAATGATACATATATTGTGAAACGGAGGTAGTATTTTACGATTAATGAGAAATCAGAATCATGTGATTGATCAGGATATACAAATTTCCCTCAAAAACTCTACTGCTTCCTTCTCAAAGTTGCCATCATTATCGAATATAGGGAATTTTATTTGATTCATCTTATTGAATGGAAAAGGTTAAAAGCAATGTATGGAACAATTCTGGATTGAATGGAAGAATACGACACATCATGCTCAACCATCACACGACACATTGCATTCTAAATCTTGGAGGAATTGATTAAAGATGACAAATGGCGTTGATAGCCTAAATAGATGACAACATAGCTTGTTTTTCTAAGTTTATATACATATATATATATATATATATATATATATATATATACAGAAGTGAGTTCATATGAGAATGCATACTTACATGAGAAATGATAATGGATCTTACACACTATAACTCTAACGAACAAGTGATGTAACTCCAAGTAAAAAATATTTAAAAAAAATTCAAAAAATTTTTTTTTTTGGGCTCGAAGTTTTTTCGGGGGTATAAGGCTCTGTTCTTTTAGACTAAATAAATGGAAATTCATTTCAATTCAGTTCAGTTCGGTTTAATTCAGTTCAGTTCAGACCAATTCATTTCAGTTTAGTTCAGTTCAGTTCAGACAAATTCATTTCAGTTCAGTTCAGTTCAGACTACAACTTTTTCTTATTACTATTATTATTACTATTACTAATACTATTACTATTACCATTACCATTACCATTACCATTACCATTACCATTACCATTACTACTATTACTATTATTATGATTATGATTATTTATTATTATTATTAATATTATTATTATTAAGATTTTTGGCAATGTCACTTTTAAACTTTTTGGAGGGTACTTTTTGACCCATTGAATATAAAATAGGGGGGACAAGTGATAAAAAGAGTAATTTTTGGTGAAAGAAGCGAAAGATAGAAAAGTAATACTCACTCCGATTTATTTTGTTGTTCCTATTTTGAATAGTTTTGTGAGAGGAAATTGGTTAAAGTAGGAAGAACTTTCGGAAACGGAGGGAGTATTACTTTTTGGTGGGTAAAGAACTCTAAATAAATAAGTTTAAACAATGTAGCAATTAAAAAACAACATTTAAGGAAAATGTAGCAATTAAAAGAAACAAAAGGAGTGTTCGGTTCCTTAGAATTAGGAGTCATGCATGCCATTGTTACTATTCTACAAGATTAGGCGTGAAGCATGCTATTGGTTTTGTATATATTGACTTGCGAATATCAATCTTGGTGGAAAATATTCTATTAGTAATATTATTACTTAATAATATCATTATTATTCTACTTGTTATTATTAATATTACTCAATTCATAAGAATATTATTATTATGCATATTATTAATATTAGTATTAATATTATTATTATTATTATTATTATTATTATTATTATTATTATTATTATTATTATTATTATTATTATTATTATTATCATTATCATTATCATTATCATTAATATTATTAATTATTATCATTATCAATGATGATAAAAATATTACTCCCTCTCGCCTTGGAATACTCTTTTTACACTTTCTTTTTTTCATCCGTCCAGTAATACTCTTTTACACTTCTATTTTTGGATATGACCCACTATTATTTTAATCCTTCTACCTTTTAACCATTGACCCACACTTTATCTCCTCCAAATAAAATAATACCACTCATACTACCTACCAACTCTAACTAGGCCCACTCTCTCTCTCCACTAAATAAAATAGTACTACTTTTACTACCTACTAACACCTATCACATCTACTTTTTCAATAAAATAACAATTGATAACCAAACAACAACTTATTATCTAAAACTACGTGCCCTGATAAGTGTCAAGAGTATTATAGGACGGAGGGAGTACTCTACTTGTAATTATTAATAATACTCAATTCAGTTTAGTTCAGTTCAGACTAATTCAGTCCAAAAGAACAGGCTCAACTCTAATGAACAAGTATTGTAACTCTAATCCACATCGTGGTTGAGATTCATTCTCATTTCTCAGGTTATCCACACAAGTAGATAGTTGATGTATCCCCAATAGCAGCCAAACTAGTAGTTCTTGAGAACAACTTTAAGCTTTGGAGCATATGATAGACTAATCTAAAACCATCTTTGTAGAAAATTAAAATATCATCAACAAATTAAAAGGTGGTTTAGATCTAAGCTTTTATATATAGGGTGAAAGGAAAAGCTTTCAAGTTGACCAATACAAGCCTATTGAGAAGTGGCCCATATAGAAACCATGAGGAGATCCTTTAATAAGGAAACAAGAAAAATAGGATATGGAATACAAGTCATGATTTTGATCGTCAAAAAGAAACATTTTCATCGTATTGCTAATAAAACTTAACCCAACAGTGTCATGAGCCTTCCTCATATCAGTTTCAATGATTCAAACCGTCTGTGTTGATTCCTTTTATGATTTAAGTCTCGATCAATAGGAGCATTTTGAACAATACTTCTCCCAGCAACAATTTCAACTTTTCACATAAAAGCTTAGTTTTGCACTTGCACATGACTTTTAACACGAAATTGACCTAACATTATCTCACAGATCACGATATAGGGATATTTTACTTTGGAAATCAATTTCATAGAAGGGTAGTAACATTCACAACCTTGAGCAAGCTTCCTATAAAAGAAATCTAAGACTGCAACTATATATGATCACCAGTCACTACCCAAGTCTCTTTAAAGAACTTACTATTGTACCCATCTACTCCAAGTACCTTGTCATGAGAATTTGAAAACATGGCACCACACAATTTGATATATAAAGAATAAGTTGAAATCCAATTAAGTGGAGGCTAAGCTAAAGTTGCATCTATTGTTCTATGTGTAAATGTGTAATGACAAAATATATATGGTCCTTAAATATCTCACCAAAAGCTTCTAATACAAGTTTAAAATAATTACAAAGAAGAGTTCGTATAAAAGTTAGACTTGATTGGATTGGGGTCTCTTCAAATTTAAAAGACCTTGTGCAAGCGCGTAATATAAAGTCCCACATCGGTCATGTTTGGTCATCAAATTGGATTAAGAACGAGGGATTACCCGTGTGGGTGGAGTGGCTCAAGTGCTATGGAACGTGGAGGAGTTTGGCCCAAGTGGACCATATAGAAGACCCACGTTGGCGATTAGACTGTAAAAACTTTACTTGAGAAGATTACAAATGAATTAGGATGCGTTCTCTCCACCTTAAAAGAATAAACTTTTAAGTTTAATGAGTTCAATAAGTTTCTTTACAAAATAAATTTCAATAAGTTCCAATAAGTATAGATAATTTTAAATTAGTTCCAATAAGTGTAGAAAATGTAAGGTGAAGAGAAGACACATAAGTCTATCTTATACTCCCTCCGTCCCATAATATAAGTCTTGATTCTATTTTTACACGGGAATTAAGGTAAAGTAGAATCTTGTTTTATTTGAATAAAAAGATTCATTTTTATTGGAAAACACTTACATTTTTTTTTTTTTTTTTAACAAAAAAGTGTTTGTCATGAATTTGTCATTTTGTTGGCTTTTAGGTACATTTTAGTTGGTTTGTTTAACCTGGCCGGAAGCATTAACTCGTATGTATTGGCTTTTTAAGTTGGCTATTTAAGTTCATTTGTTTGTAAAAGTGTGACAAAATTAATTGTGGCTATTGGTACATTTATTAGAGAGTTTGTGGCCAAATGCCTAAAAGTTCAATCCAAAAATCGCCCAGCAGTTTTTTCATTTTGGCTTAAAAGCGCCTTTTCACCAACCAAAAGCCCAATAACCAAACACTTTTTTTTTTGTTTGACCAAATTGAAAAGACAAAAGCCAATGGAAAAGTCATTTACCAAACACGACCTAGGTCATTTTGAACTTTTACCATTAGCGAACTCATAACCTAACTCCAATTGGTTGGCACCCATAAACCACCAATCCCATCCAACGGCTATAAACTCATAAGAACATTCTAGAAACCCACAAAACCCCCCACTCTCTCTCCCCTCTCCTCACTATAAATCTTCCTAACCCTAACATTTTCCTCTTCCTCTTTCTCAGCCGCTACACTCAAACTCCCTAAACTTTATCTCTCCTTTCTCTTCCGTGTTCAACCAACAATGGCAGGAAAAGGAGAAGGTCCAGCCATCGGAATCGATCTCGGGACCACTTACTCCTGTGTCGGAGTATGGCAACACGACCGTGTTGAAATTATTGCTAATGACCAGGGTAATAGAACGACACCGTCTTACGTCGCTTTCACCGATTCTGAGAGGTTGATTGGTGATGCTGCTAAGAATCAAGTTGCCATGAACCCCATTAACACCGTCTTTGGTTTGTTTCTTTTTCTATCCAACTTTTCTTTTTGTTTGTTTTTGTTTATGTATTTTTAGATCTGTTTTTGAATGTTGTTATAATGTGAGTATCTTCAAATAAAATTCGACTTTTTTTTTGCGTATGATAAAGCATGATTGTTTGTTGTTATAGTATTGATATAGTTTATGCAATTTCTAGACTGATTTGGTAATTTTCATGGTTGAAAAAGATAAACTTTATATTTCTGCCTGCTAGATTATATTATGTATTTGTTAGTTATTTAGTTTTTCGGCTGATTTCTGATATGTTTTGCAATAATATTTACTATTTGGAGATTTCTTTTTTACTGTTTGCAATAATATCATGTTCATATGTTTTTTTATATAGATTTCTGAAAGTAATAATTTTATGTTGGTTTATCCCCTTGTTTTCATGGGTTGTTGATTTTTTGTTATTTAAAGTAGCAAAGATTTCTTGGTGCATTTCTGTATGATGTCAGCATTATGAGCTTACGTAATTGTTAACTTAATGTTCAAGAGTTCAATCCCATTCTTATGTATCTGGTTGGAAAGCTATGAAACTTGAACTATGTAGTTTTTATAATTATATACAAATGTCAGTTTGTGATTTTGGTATGATTTTAGCAGTTTGGAATTGTTTACCATAAATATACACTAATATTATGCTTAGTGTTTTATATGAAGTTTATTTTCCTGTAGTGGATAACAAATTGCAACTGCTGTGTTCTTTTTGCTTCATTTGAATGCCATGTTCTGATTTGTAAATTTTGATTATACTACAGATGCCAAGAGGTTGATTGGTAGGAGGTTCAGTGATGCGTCGGTTCAAGCCGATATCAAGCTTTGGCCATTCAAGGTTATTCCCGGACCTGGGGAGAAGCCTATGATTGTTGTTAACTACAAAGGTGAGGAGAAGCAGTTTGCTGCTGAGGAGATTTCCTCCATGGTCCTTACCAAGATGAAGGAGATTGCCGAGGCTTACCTTGGTTCGACTGTGAAGAATGCTGTTGTTACCGTTCCTGCCTACTTCAATGACTCTCAGCGTCAGGCTACCAAGGATGCTGGAGTTATTTCTGGCTTGAATGTGATGCGTATTATCAACGAGCCAACTGCGGCTGCTATTGCCTATGGTCTGGACAAGAAGGCCACCAGTGTCGGTGAAAAGAATGTGCTTATCTTTGATCTTGGAGGTGGTACCTTTGATGTGTCTCTTCTTACTATTGAGGAGGGTATCTTTGAAGTGAAGGCCACTGCCGGAGATACCCATCTTGGTGGTGAGGACTTTGACAACAGAATGGTGAACCACTTTGTTCAGGAGTTCAAGAGGAAGCACAAGAAGGATATCAGTGGTAACCCAAGGGCTCTTAGGAGGTTGAGAACTTCTTGTGAAAGGGCAAAGAGGACCCTTTCGTCCACTGCTCAGACCACCATTGAGATTGATTCTCTCTTTGAGGGTGTTGATTTCTACTCCCCTATTACCCGTGCTCGTTTTGAGGAGTTGAACATGGACTTGTTCAGAAAGTGTATGGAGCCTGTTGAGAAATGTTTGAGAGACGCTAAGATGGACAAGAGCACCGTCCATGAAGTTGTTCTTGTTGGTGGATCCACTAGGATTCCCAAGGTTCAGCAGTTGTTACAGGATTTCTTCAACGGTAAGGAGCTTTGCAAGAGTATTAACCCTGATGAAGCTGTTGCTTATGGTGCTGCTGTCCAGGCAGCTATCTTGAGTGGTGAAGGAAACGAGAAGGTTCAGGATCTTCTGCTTCTTGATGTTACTCCTCTTTCTCTTGGTCTTGAGACAGCTGGTGGTGTCATGACTGTCCTTATCCCAAGGAACACTACCATCCCCACCAAGAAGGAGCAGGTATTCTCAACTTACTCCGACAACCAGCCTGGTGTGTTGATTCAGGTCTATGAAGGAGAGAGGACCAGAACCAGGGACAATAACTTGTTGGGTAAATTTGAGCTTTCTGGGATTCCCCCAGCACCTAGGGGTGTTCCTCAGATCAATGTCTGCTTTGACATTGATGCCAATGGTATCTTGAACGTCTCTGCTGAAGATAAGACTACCGGACAGAAGAACAAGATCACAATCACCAATGACAAGGGTAGGCTATCAAAGGATGAGATTGAAAAGATGGTCCAGGAGGCTGAGAAGTACAAGTCAGAGGATGAGGAGCACAAGAAGAAGGTCGAGGCCAAGAACGCCTTGGAGAACTACGCTTACAACATGAGGAACACAGTGAAGGATGAGAAGATTGGAGCCAAGCTCTCCGAGGATGATAAGAAGAAGATTGAAGATGCCATTGACTCTACCATCCAGTGGCTCGATGGCAACCAGCTTGCTGAGGCCGATGAGTTTGAGGACAAGATGAAGGAGCTCGAGAGCATTTGCAACCCCATCATTGCCAAGATGTACCAGGGTGCCGGCGGTGACATGGGTGGTGGCATGGATGATGAAGTTCCCCCAGCTGCTGGAGGTCCTGGCCCCAAGATCGAGGAAGTCGACTAAGCTTTTCGTTCCCTTTTCTTTATGATTCTCTTTGGATTTGGTTTTGAAAACAATTGGATTATTTTGGTAATGGTTGTATTTACAGTGGGTTAAGCACTCGCTGTTATTTTGGGATTCAAACTGGTTAAGTTTTTGCTGTAGGACGAGTAACTTTAGGATTATTATTACATCTCTTCGGAATTTGAAGAAGCTTCAATCTTTTCCCGTAATTTTCCGTACTTTTTTCTAAATATATTTCCTACTGTTTATTCCAAGTTGTGTGGATATTGTTTAACTATTTGCAAAAATGCATCCTGAGATAAAAAGTAAATTGGAAATTGTTGTCAAAATTATAAAAGCAACACTAACAAACAATTATCGGGGTTACTTCCTATTCGGCCAATTAAAATTTGAAGCTGCTTTAGGAAAAGCTTGAATCTAGTGTTTAAGTTTAGAAGAAAGGGTGATGATAAGTTTAGAAGTTTGGAGAATCTAGTGTTTTGAACTTTAGTTTGATAAAGTAAGTTGGAACTTTAGTTTAGAAGTTTGGATCATATGTTATTTCGTCGAAGTTTAATGCGCAACGTCTCGTAAGTTTGGGCACAGCAGGTCGAAAGCAATTTAACCAACATGTGTTTAAAGAGCCTAACACACGGACAATTCATCACACATTATCTTTGAGAAATGAATTTTGACAATAACAAATCCAAACTTGATATTATTATGTTAAAAAATAAACATTCATAATCCCCTAAAAATAAAATAAAATAAACATACATAATATCATATTTTAATATTCCATCCTTGTGTAAATAGACGAAACTGTTTGAACTTTATATTCCCTAACACGAACCATTAATATTAATCATCTATAACTAAAATTCATACGAAGGTGATGCTGAGTCCAATGCAACAAACATTTTACACTATAATTAAATGGATTAAACATATTGTACAAGTATGTTTAATGAATTGGACATGTTTAGGGTTAAGTTTTCCAACACATTATTAAATGGGTTAGGTTTGAATCGAGGAATCTTCAACCCACTTTGAGTTAGTGGGCATACACTTTGATGAAAGGTCTTACTAGATTAAAACCTCTTGCACGTTAACCCGATCCGAGTTAGTGGCAGACACTTTGAGAGTGGGGAGGAATGATAAGGGGATCCCTCTCCCAAAGTTCCTTAGTGGATAACCCCCAACCTCGGCGAGGTTGAAAGGTTTTTTCCTTACCACTAGGCCAAAGCTTGGTGACGAATATCCACTTGTTCCTCCATTTTTATATATAAGATTTGTATGCAGAACTAATTGTTGCATGTCACATTGGAATATCTTTGCATCTAAAGTTGACATCATAAATAATCTCAAACTACGAGCGTTTTTTTATTCCCGTGATTGGAGTAACTAGATAACCTTTAAGATAATAACGCTTACATAAAGTTATGAAACTTTTTTGTTAGGTAAGAAGAAACCCTCTGGGTTGCCATCGCACATGGCTCCGATATAGAGGTTCATTACAAGCCTATAGTGAGGGGGCAGTAAGGGGGAATGATAAGGGGAACCTCCTTTTCAAAGATCCCGTAGTGGGGTTTGATATCATGACCTTTAAGTAATACAACCAAACCGTTAATAAGCCAAGCTTTCTTTCGGTCTTAAGCCCAATATTGATGATGTTTAGAAGGTAAGGAAAAGGAGACGCTACTTGGTTACATGAAGATACGAATTGTGGTAATGTAGTGGGATACAGTAGTGGGGCCGGGGCCTACTGCTAGGTGAACCCCATCCCAACTAAGCCCAAACTCCATATAATAGAATAATGGTAAGAAATTAGGTGAAGAAAACACACTCCATATAAATTAAATATTGGTAAGAAATTATTATTGATGAAAAATTATTATTATGAAAAGACTAATATCTACTATAGTTAGTGATTTCAACTACATTATATACTACTAGTTTTGAAGCCCGTGCGTTGCGATTTTATTCTTTATTTTATTTTTTGCAAATTTTTGTTTACATTGTTGATTTTGTGTTGCTGTGAAATGAGATTTTTCAACACCATTGTATTAACATACTTCCTCCGTTCTTTTTCTATTACAACAATTACCACTTTGGATAGTTTCATCTATTAGGACCACTCCACTTCTGGGTAAAAAAAAAGCAACTATAGTTGACAATATTGTTTTTACTTTATGTTAATAAAACCATCATTTATTACTCAAATTGTCTCATAAAGTTGCGTTTACTTTATTAAGGATTTACTTATCGCCTACTCAAGTTAATTAAAGGGGTACCTCTATGCTAAACTACCCATTTTTTTCCTTAAAAACCATGCCCAAACCCATTGTTGCTATAGGTTCAAAATTATAGATATGTATTTTTTATCTTTATATAACTCAATGTTCAAAAGTATGATTTTGAAAGACATAATTGTTATTGTCACATGTAATACGCTATTTTATAGTTATTTTTATATGTATTTAAAAGAAAGAATAAATAATACGTTATTGTTCGTCTAAATAAATATATTTTCATAAGTTGTAAAACTATATTGTATATGGAACTTATTTCGAAGCATATTTCGAGCATTCTCCGGCGGTAAAAAAGAATTATAATATTGTGAATTATGTAGCAAAAGTTATATTCAATTTACATAGTATAGTAATTTAGGTTGTTTATTTAAAATTAGACTGTAATCTTCACTTATATAAAACACCTTATATGTATTTTGTATCTGTGTTGAACACTATTTTTAAAAAAAAAAAAATTAGAAAAAATAACATGACATGCTTAGGTGGAGCTCTATATAATATTCTAATGTTGTTTTTCAAAATCAAACTCTAATTTTTTTCATCATACATAACTCTAATATATATGTAACTTTATCGTTATAGATTTTAGTTCTTGTTGTAACAACAAAGTTTTGTTAATAAATTTTGTTGCAATAATAAATTGTTTTGGTTCAGTTGAGTAATAAGGCCGAGGTTTTCAAAGATAATATGTTTAATCTTGTAAATTGGCCCTATGATCGAATGCTATAATCACATATAATACATTATACTTATAGCTATTATTATATTTATCTAAAAGAAAGACTAAATAATGCTTTACCATTCATCTAATTAAATATATTTTCATGATAGGTAAAACTATATTGTAAATGGATCTTACTTTGAAGCATATTTCAAGCACTCTCCAATGGTAAAAAAAATTATAATGTTTTGAATTAGGAAGCAAAAGTTATATTCAATTTACATAATATAATAATTTAGGTTGTTTATTCAAAATGAAACTCTAATTTTTGTCTATCCAAAACTTCTTTTAGGTATTTAAATATATGTAGAACTCTATTTTTTAAAAATATTTAAAAGTAAAATTAATGACATGGCAATCCTACATGACGCTCTCTATTTCATAAGTTGTAGAACTATATTGTAAATGGATCTTATTTCGAAGCATATTTCGAGCAATATCCAATGGTATAAAAATTATAATATTCCGAATTACGTACCAAAAGTTATACACAATTTACATAATATAATAATTTAGGTTGTTCATTCAAAACAAAACTCTAATTTTTCCCTATCCAAAACTCCTTTTAGGTATTTAAATTTATAAAAATAACAATTAAAAAGAATGACATGACATGCTTAGGTGGAGCTCTATATAATATTCTAATGTTGTTTTTCAAAATCAAATTCTAATTTTTTTCATCATACTCAACTCTAATATATATGTAACTTTATCGCTATAGATTTTAGTTCTTGTTGTAACAACAAAGTTTTGTTAATAAATTTTGTTGTAATAATAAATTGTTTTGGTTCAGTTGAGTAATAAGGCCGAGGTTTTGAAAGATAATATGTTTAATCCTGTAAATTGGACCTATGACCGAATGCTATAATAACATGTAATACATTATATTTATAGCTATTATTATATTTATCTAAAAGAAAGACTAAATAATGCTTTACCATTCATCTAATTAAATATATTTTCATGATTTGTAAAACTATATTGTAAATGGATCTTACTTTGAAGCATATTTCAAGCACTCTCCAATGGTAAAAAAAATTATAATGTTTTGAATTAGGAAGCAAAAGTTATATTCAATTTACATAATATAATAATTTAGGTTGTTTATTCAAAACGAAACTCTAATTTTTCTCTAACCAAAACTCCTTTTAGGTATTTAAATATATGTAGAACTCTGTTTTTATAAAAATATTTAAAATTAAAATTAATGATATGGCAATTCTATGTGGCGCTCTCTATTTCATAAGTTGTAGAACTATATTGTAAATGGATCTTATTTCAAAGCATATTTCGAGCACTATCCAATGGTACAAAAATTATAATATTCCGAATTACGTACCATAAGTTATACACAATTTACATAATATAATAATTTAGGTTGTTCATTCAAAACGAAACTCTAATTTTTCCCTATCCAAAACTCCTTTTAGGTATTTAAATTTATTTAGAACTCTATTTTTGTAAAAAAAAATAAAAATAAAAATTCATGACATGGCAATCCTTCGTGGCGCGCTCTATGCTCTCGAAATCTTGAGGAGCTCCCTATACTCCCAAAAAGTTCCTCATATATATATATATATACTAGTATTGGGACCCGGGCAAATGCCCGGGCATTTTCGTGAAGAAGATGTAGAGTTTTTAAATATTTACACCCCTATTTTTGGCTGTTATTTTGTCTGACATAGAACAACTAAAAGTTATAATATGATTTTGTCATTATCTTTAACGTTGGTTTCTAATTTATTTGTCATGAATATCACTCACTATATCAATCAGAAACATACTATATATAGGTTGAAAAGCTGAAATATACCATGTGTTTATTTGTGACAGTTCTATACTCTTCTTTGTTGGCTGTCACATTAAAGTTTCTAATTATGTAGATGTTGCCCTCCTTAAGCGTGCGTTTGTATCCTGATGCATCATCTCCTCTTATAGAGCCTTGAATGTGATCTCCCAATTTTAGTAGGCCATTTAGTTTGCAAGGTTAGATCAAAATAAAACAAAAATAGATTATGTGTTAATGTATAGTGGGGCTTACTTCCTCATCTGCAAGTATTGTTTCAACACCAATAAAATTATTGGTTTTCGGGTTTATTGCATCCCACATTCTGGTGACCCTAACTTTCAGAGTCCAATCTTGTCTTTCTTTGCTCAAATCATTGATCATATTGTACCTGATTGGTTCAATTGATATCCTTGACCTTTTTATTTACAATAGCATAGCACATAAGTTCATTTTTTGTTCCAATGCTTAAGTCATCGGTATATATTCTAGACCAATGAAAAGTTAATGGAGAAAGTTCAAGATAAAACTTACCTTTCTTTAGTACTCATTGTGTTTACAAATCAAATTAAAGGACCTGTCATATAAATTATGAAAGATTAGTAATATTGCTACGATATGTTGCTACGGTGCCCTTCAAGCCTCAATAGACCAACATGATTAACAATATCAACCCTCTTTCTAATATGTTGACCATGTCTCATCTTATCCAACATTCATGTTTGGAGGAGACGAATGATGCATCATTTGTTTCTTATCAAAGGAAAATAAAATATGAGGAGTATATTTATTAGAAATCGTACATACCTTGGGGAAGAACTCAATGTGCAAAGTTGACCACTAAAAATCTATAATATGTAGTTCACGTAATTAGCTTAAGTGGAAATAAAATATAGGGAAGAAAACTCAATGCAAAGTTGACCGCTGACAATCTAGTATATATAACTTTGAATATTCTAATTCTAACATGAATAGTGTTGTAGTCTAACATCTACGACTCTTTTTGAGACACTTGGGCTTATCAGAGCCGTACACGTGTCACCTGAGTTAAAGAGAAGAAATGCCTTGCATCTTTGGGCTACCCTCAGCAGAGTTAAAAGGTCTAGATTCTGGCCCAGCAGTCAGAGCCCAGCAATGTAAGGTGGCTGAAGGAGATTGGTTAATAGATATCCACTAGTCATGATCTGCCACGTGTCATGTTTTGATTTCTCACCCAATCAGAAGCCACTATTCTAGGGCAGGTATTAAGGATAGCTGTCAACTTGCTATCACTATAAATACCCCTGAAATCAGGAGACACACATTTTCAATGCAAACAGTGTAAAGTTACTCTGTAAAACTACTCTCTCACTTTCTCTCTCTATCTCTATTTTTCTCTTACAACTCCTTATACCTGACTTAAGCTTCGGAGGGGGAACCACCACCCAAACCTCCAGGGTGGGTCCCTTTTTGCAGGTTCGGGAGTAAAGCTCAGGCTTGACTGGATTGATTCCAGACATTGTTGCACAAGTCTCCAAAGAAGAACATCTAAGGGATACTAGTTTACTTGCTCGACAAGAAAGCACCATCTACAGCTTACTTGTTGGACCAGGAGACGAAACATTTGGCGCCGTCTTTGGGGAGACGCAACGATGACCCGATTGTCAATCGTCCAACCTCGCGTAAACCGAAGTTTTCGGGTTAATGTCGAAGACACAGTAGAACACGAGAGACCACCTCGAGGAAGGGATAGACCCCGTCCATCGTCCAGGTTCTTGGATCAAGCCAAAGAACTCGTCATTCAAGAGAATCTTGAACGTCCAGTGATCGCCGCCCATCTAGAGAACGCCTTGAATGATTTCCCGAGCAAAGATGGGCATGCATCGTCCGAGAACAGTATCAAGAGCAATATGTTGTTTTTTCCGGCTTAACCCGAGCCACTGCTAACAATCCACCTCCCCCTGGGGACGTTCCCAAGACGATCGTCCGTGTCCTAGTCGACTGTTCGTCGGGAACCCTCTAGGAGAACGGCAAGAGGAAAGCAACAGAGGATAATGATCGGCGAAGGAAGATGGACTGGAACACGGTGGTAAGGACCCGGGACCATGTTCGTCCAAGCGGGCACCGAATGGAAACAGATGCCGAGAGAATATCTAGAAACAAAGAGAGCGGCGAAGAATACAACGATCGCCGACGGGTTCTACATCATACCCGAGAGACCCTCCTTTGAGGTTGTCGTCCCGAGGGGAGGGACGAAGTTTAAGTCACTCTCTTGTTCATCCACGACGAGAGAAGACGGTGGCTCAACCCATGGTCTATAGGCGTCCATTGCCTCGCAAACACGTCGTCCGATCCGGTGTTAAAGGAATATCGTAAGGAGTACATACCCATTGAGGGACGAGATGGGAGCCCTCCCGCATTAACCGGCCCACTCCGTTCTCGGCCGGGATAATGGAGGCGCCCCCTTCCCAAAGGTTAAACTCCCTACTATAGAACCTTTTGATGGAACAACAGATCCCGATGATCACTTGTCCGCTTACAAACATCGGATGTACGTCCAAGGAGTAGATGATGCTACTGGTGTAAGAACTTCCCAAAGAACTCGAAGGGAGTAGCTCGAAGTGGTTTAACAATCTTCCACCCAATTCGAGTCAATAATTTCACGGAACTCGGTTTCTTATTCACTAGTCACTTTGTTGCCAACAAACAAGAACAAAAAACAAGCATGCACCTAGGCAAGGTCGTCCGGGGGACCTAAGGAGGCTCTTAGAAGTTTCGTTAAGAGATTCAACCTTGAAGCCCTTCGGATCCAAGATCTTAATCTTTGGAGTGGCCTTTGAATCCTTCATTAGGGGTCTAAGGCCGGGAAGTTTTAAGTTTGATCTTGTTAAAAAGAAAATCTCCACTCTTCGCCGAAGCCTTAAGGGAAGCCGAAGCGTTTATTCACGCTACCGAAGTGTGTGCTGAGGCAAAGCATCCCGAGTCTAAGAAGCCCGAAGAGGTTGCTCACCCAAAGAAGAGCAACCCCAAGAAGGCCGAGACTTGGGCTATAACCTCCACCACTTCATCTAGGAGGAGCAAGAGAAAAGAGGTCGAGCCATCCTCATCCAATACTATTGAATTTAACAAAGACCAATACTCCATTCTCATGGAGATTAAGGATCAATATGAGTTGAAGGCCCCAATTGAGATGAAAACCCCTTATAGAAATAGAGATAAGAGCAAGTATTGCCACTTCCACAAGGATTGCGGTCACGAAACTAATGAATGTAAGCACCTCAAGAAGGCTTTGGAGGAGCTAGCTCGAAAGGGGAAAAATGAACCCCTATATGCCTCAAGGGGGAAGGAAGTCCCAAAGGAAAGACAATTGGCGAGCCTAAGAAGAAGGAAAGTGAGAGCACGAGACGAGGATGTTGTACTCGTAATTTCGGAGGGTTTCTTCTTGGAGGACCAACCAATAGAGGACACAAAAACTACCTTAGGGAGCTTGGCCAAGTTTTGTTAAGCGATCGGACAAAGGCCGAGCCCTTCCCAAGGGTGGTAGTTAGTGAGCAAGATCGGGCGGAGTTGAGGACTCCCCATGACGATCCTTTGGTTGTAGAAATGAAAATAGCAAACTTGAGAGTAAGAAGAATTCGATCGACACCGGAAGCTCGACGGACATCATCGGTCGATCGCTTGTCATTAAAATTTGATGAGAAGAACTTGGTTCCCGTTCACCATCCCATCATAGGGTTTGGGGGAGGAGTCATCCACCCAATGGGAACTGTTACTTTGCCTGTTCGAGTGGGAGAAAAGGATGCCGCTAGAACTTTGTTTATCAAGTTCTTGGTAGTCCGAGATTTGACGACCCTACAATGTCATTCTTGGGCGACCAACTCCGAATCACGTCAAAGCCGTTATAGTTACCCACCCGATGTTGATGAAGTATGAGTGTGATGATGGCAAGATTGGCTCATTATATGGGGACCAAGCAGTGGCTAGGGAGTGTTATCTCGACTACCCTCAAGCCGTCATCATGGAAGATGTGCAATGAAGATCGGACGCGGTTTCTTGGTGAAAGGAAAACGTCTCGAAATAGAGAAGGATAAGACGAAGGTGGTTAGCGAGAGGAAAACGTCCGGGATAGTCAAGGACCACTTGGCCTCATTGAAGACGGCCATTGAGAGCCCTCGACGCCTCTCGCTCCCTCAAGGAAGGCGCCCGAGCATCTTCCCAAAGAAAAAGAGAAAATATGAAATCATCAAGGAAGAGCCTCCCTTGTCCGAAGAAGTGATGGCCATCATGGGACTAGCAATAGAGCGTCGAGAACCGGTCGATGCCCCGTAAGACGTCCGCCCGGATGAGGCTCGCCCGGAGCGAACCTTGAAAATTGGTTCTTCACTCTCTTTGGGCTTAAAAAGCCTCTTAATCGGCTTCTTTGAAAGAATTTCGGGACGTGTTTGCCTATTGTGTTGAAGAAATGCCTGGAATTGATCCAGAAGTAGCCGTCCATCGGTTAAATGTTGATCCAAAATTAAAACCTGTTCGTCGAAGAAGAGGCATTTGGGACCAGGCTAGAAATCGGGCGGTTGACCAAGAAGTTCGAAGTTGTTGGAATCCAAGTTCATCAAAGAAACCTATTACCCGTGATCGGATAGCAAATGTGGTCATGGTGCCAAAGCCCAATGGCACCTGGAGGATGTGTGTGGACTACACTGACCTCAACAAGGCTTGTCCTAAGGACAGTTTCCCCTTGCCTAAGTTGGATCGTCTGGTGGACTCTACAGCTGGTCATGCTTTGCTGAGCTTCATGGACGCTTATTCTGGCTTTCATCAAATCCCAATGTGGCCTGAGGATCAGGACAAGACGTCCTTCATTACCGAAAAGGATTGTATGGCCGGTTGAGAATGCCATTCGCCCGCGCAATGCCCCGACCACTTTTCAAAGATTGATCAATCTTGTTTTTCGCCTACAATTGGGAAGAAATATGGAGGCATATATTGACGATATGATAGTCAAAAGCCGTCAAGAAGAAAATCATGTTGGTGATTTGAGAGAAACTTTTGAAACTCTCAGGAAATACAAGTTAAAGCTGAACCCCAAAGAAATGTGTGTTTGGAGTTTTGTCGGGGAAGTTTTTAGGCTTCTTGGTGGATCAAAGGGGAATTGAAGCAAATCCCGAAAAGATACAAGCTATTTTAGACATGAAGTCTCCGTCAAAGGTGAAGGAAGTTCAGAGACTGACGGGTTGCTTGGCTGCCCTTGGACGTTTCTTGTCTAAGTCAGGCGACAAGTGCCATCACTTCTTCGCCACCATTAAGAAAAAAGCAAAGTTTGAATGGACAAATGAGGCGGAGCAAGCACTACAGCAGGTCAAGGACCACCTTCGGCAGCTGCCTAGGTTGGTCAGCCCGGCTGAGGGGGAGAAGCTGTTTGTATATTTGGCAGTGTCCGCTCAAGCTGTGAGTGCTGTTCTGCTGGCTGAAAGAGAATCCGTCCAAGTCCCAATATACTTCGTGAGTCACGTACTCAAAGACGCGGAAAATAGGTACACTCCCGTTGAGAAGTTTGGATTGGCCCTCGTCATGGCCAGCAGAAAGTTAAGGCCCTATTTCTTGGCGCACAGTATAATCGTCTACACTGATCAGCCTTTGAAGCAAGTTCTACTGAAGATGGAAGCTGCTGGACGAATGTTAAAATGGGCGGTGGAGCTTAACATGTTTGATATATCCTTTGAACCAAGGACAGCCATTAAAGGGCAAGCCTTGGCAGATTTTATAGTCGAACTTACTCGGCCAGCCATAGAGCCGATATCTGATCCAGCAAGAGGAAGAAGGCATTGGACGCTCATGGTTGATGGCTCGTCCACAATCAATGGATGTGGAGCAGGAATCATTTGCCAATCTCCCGAAGGGGACAAGTTTGAATATGCATTAAGATTCCAGTTCAGAGCATCCAATAACGAAGCTGAATATGAGGCACTCTTGGCAGGAATCAAAATGTGCAAAGCGGCCGGAGCTGTTGAGATCGAGGCCAAATCGGACTCCCTCTTAGTGGTCAGCCAGGTTAATGGAGATTTTGAATGCAAAGAAGCATCAATGAGCAAATACATGCAACTCATCAAAGATGAGATAGAGCCATTAAAACGATTTGTCCTCGACCAAGTACCAAGGTCAGAAAATCATCAAGCAGATGCACTCTCGAAGTTGGCCGGCTAGTGAAGGTGATGTGCCAAGAACAGTATTTTGGGAAGTCAAACCCAAAAAGAGCATAGATCAAGAGCAGATTATGTTTCTCGGCCGCGGGACTCATGCGGATGGAGCCGATCATAGAATACAAGAAGACGGGACGATTGCCTTCGGGATCCCGTAGAGGCCAAGTATGTGAAGGCTAGGGACAAGTGGTTTGAGCTATGGGACGAGACACTTTACAAGAAATCATTCAACCGGCCTCTCGCTCAAGTGCGTCACCGAGAGAAGATGGTCCGGAGGTCCCGAGAGAACTCCATGAAGGAGCTTGTGCTTCTCATATTGGGGGAAGAGCTTTAGGGGAGAAGGCTCTAAGGACGGGGTACTACCGGCCAACCTTAAAGGAAGACGCTCTAGTCTATGCAAAGAAGTGTGACAAGTTGCCGAAGCATGGAAATGTGCATCGAAGCCGTCCAACTACTTAACCCCCATCTTGTTCCCTTTACCCTTTGCCAAATGGGGCATGGATATCCTAGGACCTTTCCCAATGGCCGCCGGACAAAAGAAGTTTGTGATAGTGGCCGTTGATTACTTCACTAAATGGATAGAGGCGAGAGGCCATGCGAGGAATAACAACGAACGACGTCAAGGGCTTCATCCGGAAAAGCATTATAACCCGTTTTGGCATACCACGGTCCATCGTCTTTGATAATGGCCCCCAATTTGAAACACCTAAAGCGAAGGAGTGGTTGGCGAGTAAAGAGAAATAAAAGCACACTTCGCCGCCGTTGCCCACCCACAAGCAAATGGGCAGGTTAGTCCTTCAACAAGATTCTATCAAATGGAATAAAAAAGAAGCTAGAAAACGCCAAGGGACAATGGGTTGAAGAGCTGCAGTTGGTGTTATGGTCCATCAGAACAACCGCCAAGAACTCTACTGGGGAGACGCCCTTCATGTTAGTCTACGGCACGTAAGTCTGTCTTGCCCATAGAGATTGAAGAACCCACCCCGCGAGTTATGCTTGTACTCGAAGATGCCAACCTGGCCGCATTGCGCACGACTTTGGACCAAGTGCCAGAAGTCAGGGGCAATGCCTTGCTAAGAATGCAATTGTACAAACTGCGTATGGCTCGGGAGTTTAACAAAAGAGTTGTTAGACGACCGCTCAAAGTAGGGGATCTTGTCCTTAGAAAGATGGAAGCGGTTGGACGAGCAAAAGAGTTAGGGAAGCTAACACCTAATTGGGAAGGACCTTACATGATTATCCAAGAGCTGCGCAGTGGTACTTTTCGTCTTCAGGATATGGATGGACGACCAGTACGCCGTCTGATAATTTGAAAAAGTATCACGTCTAATTCAATCCACCGTCGAATGTCTATGAAGTAGTTTGTAGTTAATCCAAAGTGCCGCGGCACATGTTAGAAAAAAGAATTGTATACATGCATCTTGGCATTCCGTCAAGCAAAATCCATATAATACAATTCCTACTTTCTTATTTCCTTGTTTATTTTCACCAAGTTAATTCACTTTGGGGCATTAAATCAGTTACTCGTCTAAAAGTGACAGTAACTTGGATAAAAAAGAAAAGCGTCACAATTACTCATTTTTATGCCGAACATCACTCCATCGAAGAGACCGGCCAAAGTATAGCACATACAAGGCCGTCAAACTGACAAAACCTCTAGTAAGAGTAACGTCAAAGTCTCTGAGAGAAAGGCGGCTCGAAATAAGTCCTTAGTAAAGGATACTTATCTTCACAAGCACGGCCGCCTAAGTAGTCTAGACCCTAGTAAGGGATCGCTACTTAATGACGAGTGTTGCTCCCTCAAGGAAGCGGCTAAAACATGCGTTCAAAGCATATATAACAAGCTCGTCCAATAGTTTCAAGAGCTCGGCCAAATATTGCCGCTTTCCTTCTTGGCCTTTGGCTCGCCCACCATGTACGGTTGAACTAAGCCCAAGAAGGGGGGGAATGATAGAAGCCTAAAAGACGAGCTCAAGAGAACAAGGTCGTCCAAAACAAGTGTTTCAATCATATTATGCAGATCGTCTACGATGTTCAAGACGAGTCAACTTTTGTACTTAGAAACAATTCAAAGTTAATGTGATAGTCAAATGGGAATTGATGAAAATAAGAGGCAAGCAAATGGCAAAAGTCTTTCATATATATCATGAGTAAAATTTACAAAATAAGATTACCGAAGGACTAAGGCTACAACGGCGAGATAACCAAAGAAACTAGAAAAATAAACCTAAAACTAGGCTTCGTCTTCAACATGAGTTTCTTGGTTATCCTCGGGCTCCTCATCTTCGGGCGAAGCCTCGTCGCGCGACTCTATAAACTCCGGGAGGATCCTCGGCCAGACCATGGCCCTATGGGCACTCGTTGGTATTCCGGGCGACGGACAAAGCTCGGGACCTCCTCGGCTTCGGCCAAGCATTTCGAAGGCCTTGACGGCCCAACCCTTGGACGTTTCTATAACATGTTCAAGGCCCTTTTTGGCATCGTCAAAGGTTTGGGACACCGTCTTTTCCGACGAGCGTTTCTCGCCCTTAGGAGAATATTCTCCCTTCTCGGTGGCGAGCGACAAGAAGGGCGGCGTCTCTCACCCTTAAGATCGCGAGAGAGAGTGTTGATGATCATCTTCAGATGGTCTCTCTCCTTGTACTGATCATTGATGGTAACAAGATATTTCTTGTTCTTGGATTCAAGTTTTGCCGATCTTTTCTCCAATGCATCGAGTGACTGACGATGGAGAGTATTCACCATCTCAATGTCATGAATGGCCTTGTCACCGGCCGTTGTAGCAAGATGGACGAGGTGCTTGTTCTCTTTTCTGAGCTCCCTCGCCCATTCTTCAGTTAGCATCTTTGCGAGCCGAAGCCGGAACAATGAAAACAAATCAAGTTATTAGACGAGTAAAAGAATAAAAATTTGTATCAAGTATAAAATAAAGCAAGGCTAAAAGCAATACCTCAGCAAGAAGTCGAGACATGTAGCCCACATGCCCAGCAGACGCCCCCCCTTAATCCCTTTATGTAGGATTCGGGGTAGCACTTGAAGAGCTCTCCGCTTAAGTCGCTCCTTCTCCGGCTTCGACATTTTGGCGAAAGCAGAGAAGACTCCTCGTCCGAATCAGCGAGGGGAGGAGCTGGGGGAATAGCAGGGCCTTTGCCCTTATCTGAAAGAGGGGGAGAGTCAGTTATCTTGATAGGAATGACGATGGATTGTCTATCGGACGGACTCATGGACCGTCCACCGCCCCGCACCGTCCTAACTATATTGGGGTAATACGACTCACCTAGGACGAAATAGATGCCGTCCCTAACAGCTAAGGGCATTTGTGGCACCGGCTTAGCCACCGAGCCGCCGAACCCCGGATAGTTCTCGCCGCAGCTCCGGATTCCGGTGCAACTATAGCCAAGGCGGACTCGGTTTGACCTCGGTAGAGTCGCGCGGCAACACGTTGAGCGGAACGGCCCGCATGAGCACCCTCTCCCTCCTCGCCAGGGGGCAGCCGAAGGCCCCTTTTTAGGAACCTTGGGCGATGGGGGAGGCATACTTCTCTCCCCAACCTCGCCAAGTGGAGTCGTCTTATCTCGCCTTCTTCCTTGTGAAGCCCTTAGGCTTCTTCGCTCAAGGCCGGTCGGGCCTGTAGTTGGCCTCTTTTGGACGAGGACGACTTCCCGTGTGGAAGTTTGTTGGTAGGAGCATTTTTCTGAAAAAAGTAAACAAGTCATCAAATTGGTCGTCCTAGGAACAAAAGTTATAACTGTTATTACAAAGACTTCGTCTGAAAGACGAAATGAAAGATGATTTGCAAATATGCAGACGAGTATGGCCCAAGACTTTCGTCCAAAAAATTGTGCAACTCCAGACGAGGAGGGCGCCAAGAAGGTGCCCGTCCAAGTCTGGACGTTCGCATACTTTTGGTGGCCCTCGTCCAAAAAATTGTGCAACTCCAGACGAGTAGGGCACCAAGAAGGTGCCCGTCCAAGTCTGGACGTTCTCATACTTTTGGTGGCCCTCGTCCAAAAATTTGATACCAATTCCGGACGAGTAGGGCGCCAAGAAGGTGACCGTCCAAGTCTGGACGATCTCCTTCTTTGGGTAACCCTCGTCCAAAAATTGGATGCCAATTTCGGACGAGTATGGCGCCAAGAAGGTGACCGTCCAAGTCTGGACGCTCTCCTTCTTTGGGCGACCCTCGTCCGAAAATTGGATGCCAATTTCGGACGAGTATGGCGCCAAGAAGGTGACCGTCCAAGTCTGGACGCTCTCCTTCCTTGGGTGACCCTCGTCCGAAAATTGGATGCCAATTTCGGACGAGTATGACGCCAAGAAGGTGACCGTCCAAGTCTGGACGCTCTCCTTCTTTGGGTGACCCTCGTCCAAGAATTGGATGCTAATTTCGGACGAGTATGGCGCCAAGAAGGTGACCGTCCAAGTCTGGACGCTCTCCTTCTTTGGGTGACCCTCGTCCAAAAATTGGATGCCAATTTCGGACGAGCTCATATGATCCTCCGAAAAAAAAAAAAAAAAAAAAAAAAAAAAATTTATTACCAATGTTTTCGCCCTCTTTTTAGGCCTTTGCTCTTTGCAAACTCCTTCCAAAGGTTGGCGGTAAATTGGGACATGCTAATCTCCCCGTCCAAGATGCTTCGAGGCGTTGTCCGGCCGAGTCCGCAAAAAAACTAAAATGTGTTCGTCAAATGGACTATAGACGAAGAGTTTTAGTTGGATGATTTTAAATGTACCTTTATCATCGGCCAACCGCAAGTTGGCAAAGCAACCAAGAAGTCGTCTTGGTAAAACATTTCCTTAAAAGGTATCCAGTTGGATGGCCCTTTAATAGAACGTCGTAGGGCACGGAGTACTCTTTTGTTCTCAAGTATTCCACAACTTCTTCATCGAAATTGTCCTCCAATTCCGGCCCAGATCGGCTTCCGTCCCGTATTCGTGACGGACCAGGTTATAGAATCTATAGCTCTCGGTAGCCGAATCATTGGCCGCCTTTAAAAAGATGAAGTCGGCTTTCCATTCATGCATTTTCGAAGGCTTCCCCAAGCCGTCGGGAAGCCAGGGCGGTTGCAGAATACTGAGCCATGTCCCTTCCACGGCTCCGGGTACCTTGGCCGCATAGTGGATGTGGGTAAAGGCCTGAAGAGAAAGGGCTAGGCCGCGTAGCTCGCAGACGGCGATAAACGTCAGGACGTTGTGCCAAGCGTTGGGAGCCAGCTGATTATGGCCGATGTGGTAGTGCTGTAGCACTTGTTCTATGAAGTCATGGAGGGGAAACCTCAATCCAGCGTCTAAGGCTAGTTTATAGACAGCGAAATGGTTCTTAGGAGCGCTCAGGATCGTCGTGTCCTTGTTAGGAATGACAAAGGAAAAGCCCGGCATGGGCATGAAAGACGATAAATAATTAGGGTCTGGTCCTAGTTTCTCTAACCACTTACGGTTGACCAAAATGAAACCTGGATCAGAAAGGGGACCTAAACGTCTTCTAATCTCCGACGAGGTAGTAGAGACCTCGTCTGATTCTTCGACGGCCTCGGAACTGCTACCGTTATTGCCTTCGCCGATCTCTACCATTTCGGCGTCCCTACCGTAAATCTTGGTTTCGGGATTTATTTCGGAGTCTTCGCCTCATGGTCAAAGGGTGCCTCGTCCAAAGGCGAGCACTTTGGACCTCTCTTGCCTCCTCGGGCACCCGTCCAGTGGATTCCTCCATGTCCGAGCTATTTGACGGGATTATTGCTTTTCGTCTTAGACGGGCCGTTTGCTTGACGCGCGCCAGATTACCCTGCACAGGTAAAGACTGGGTCGTCTGACTTTCTCGGCCAAAACTATGAAAATATATATACTCGGCCAGAAGAGGCCCAACTCTAGAATGTGCCGAAGAAGAAGTATCGGTTCTAGGGTCATGACAAGCTCTTGGTTGGCTAAGATTATTTGACGAAGATGATTCCATTTTATTGATTTTCTAAGAAAAAATAAAGAATAAAGAGTGAAGAGTTCAAAGAAACGATACCTGCTAAGAACGTCTGGGCGATTCGGTGAAGAATGCTGAAGCTGGACGATCTATCTCTCTCTCTCTAGAAAATTCTCAGAGTTTCTCTCTCTAGACAAATTTGTTCGAAGTGCTAAATGATTCAATGTCTTCGCTCCAAGGGTATTTATAGAGGAATAAGAAACTTGTGGAACCGGTCAAGAATGACCGAAAAAATCATACAACGGTCGAATATGACCGGTAGAACCCAGAAGAAGGTGCACCACTTTACCTGGATTTGAACTACCTTGAGGGTAAAAGGGCCTTAACCGTCAGATGGGCCAACAGTAAAAGCCCTTTTAGGGGCAAATGTTGTAGTCTAACATCTACGGCTCTTTTTGAGACACTTGGGCTTATCAGAGCCGTACACGTGTCACCTGAGTTAAAGAGAAGAAATGCCTTGCATCTTTGGGCTACCCTCAGCAGAGTTAAAAGGTCTAGATTCGGGCCCGGCGGTCGAGCCCAAGAATGTAAGGTGGTGAAGGAGATTGGTTAATAGATATCCACTAGTCATGATCCGCCACGTGTCATGTTTTGATTTCTCACCCAATCAGAAGCCACTATTCTAGAGCAGGTATTAAGGATAGCTGTCAACTTGCTATCACTATAAATACCCATGAAATCAGGAGACACACATTTTCAATGCAAACAGTGTAAAGTTACTCTGTAAAACTACTCTCTCACTTTCTCTCTCTATCTCTATTTTTCTCTTACAACTCCTTATACCTGACTTAAGCTTCGGAGGGGGAACCACCACCCAAACCTCCAGGGTGGGTCCCTTTTTGCAGGTTCGGGAGTAAAGCTCAGGCTTGGACTGGATTGATTCAGACATTGTTGCACAAGTCTCCAAAGAAGAACATCTAAGGGATACTAGTTTACTTGCTCGACAAGAAAGCACCATCTACAGCTTACTTGTTGGACCAGTAGACGAAACAAATAGGTTTTGTAGAACAACCCTAATTGTAATTAAATCTCTTATAACAATCGTAATTCTAATTGAATCCCTAATTCCAATTGTTGTAGGTTACTTTAATACTTTAACCCTAATTCTAATTGAATTGCTAATTCCAATTACAATAGGTTACTTTAATACGTTAGTATAGTCAATATTTCCTTTTATACGTTACTTTAATATAAAATTTTAAATATAGTATAAATGGATCTTATTTTAAAGTACTCTATAAACACTTCCCAATGGTACAAAAATTATAATTTTACGAACTATATATTAAAAGTTATAATCAATTTACTATATTTAAGTTTTTCATTGTGAACCCAACTCTATTTATTTTTATCCTAAACTCTATTTGTATTTTAATCGATTTAGAACTCTATTTATATTTAGAAAAAAATGACATGGCACTTAATGAGCGCAACAAATGGTCCAATAATGAGGACGCCAAATGTCGCGACCTCGTGAGCTGGCTTTTGTACTCTACTTTATATATTAGTTATATGATATATATATATATATATATATATATATATATATATATATATATATATATATATATATATATATATTGATTGAAAGATAATTCCCCTAAATTCTTCTTTACCATAATTACATACTTCTATAAATTTATGAAAATATTATACTATATGATTTGCAGACTCCAGTACACAATATGTTTATAGTATATCTAGTTTTCTTTTAAGTATGGGGACTCTTGTCATTTGACATTTGAAATAGGCCTCAAATGTCAATTTCTGGTTGAATCTATTCGTCTTAATATATAAAATTATATAGATTATAAAAATTTATAAATTTGATAGTAGAAAATCAAAATGACAAATTTTGTTTTTCTTATATATTATTGAAAAAATATGCTTGAAAAGTTGATGAAATTCGTCAATAAAGAAACAATAGGTAAAGTATTTGAGAAGGTGGAAATATAACTATCAAATGAGTCGGGTAGAGTCAATGTGTCCGTGTAAGATACCAAACATCTTGAAATTCTTTGACACTAATCCCATCCATTTAATTAAGTGGGTCAAATGGCATAATACTAAGTACTAACCTAACCTAACTTATTTTTTTTTGTAAACGTCTAAGAATTACTTTATTATTTTGATTTTGTTTTACCATTCTATCATTCTATGCTAAACTAACCATTAGCTTGCTTTCCAACTTTAGGCGGGAGTATGTGACCAAATTAGATGGTGCACACCATTTGATACGACGTCGTTCCGCAATGAACAAAACAACATCCTCAATGAACAAATTAAGCAACATGAAGATGAAAGTGGAACAAAAGAACAACACACGAGACTCAATGAACATATGAGTCAGCAATGAACATCTGAATCAGCAATGAACATCAAGAAAAAAAGATGAACATAAGAGGAAATATTTGGTGAACAAACCACTCAACCTAATGAGCAATGACAAAGTAAAAACACAATGAACAAAGAAATATCTGCAATAAACAAACTAAGAAACATAAATATAAAGGCCAACAAAGGAGAATCGACGAGATCGATGTTCATTGGAGAACAGTTGATGTTCATTGGTTTCGCGATCCACTTAATGTTCATTGGAGAACAGTTGATGTTCATTGGTTTCGCACGTTTTATGTTTTTTTGGCTGCGTTTTGGTCCGTGTCACGAGTCCACCATCTACCATTGGGAGTATGTGCCTCCTCGTACTCTGTTTAGTAGTGCCTTTTTAACTTCTTTTGGTATGTTGTTTTAGTCTTAAGGATCTCCTGACTCCTTCTAAGAACAGCTGCTTTGGATTCGAGAAAAACAGATTGGCTCGTAGGGTTTTAAATTGAAGTTTCCCCAATTTGTCAGGTAAACTATTTTGTGTTTTCTTACTCTTCTCACTTTCATTTTCACATTTTTATTTCATTAAACTCTTATTCCATTACTTTTATTTTTTCATTTTTCACGGAGACGTTATGAGGATTCATGTTATCTGACCCCCAAACTTATTTGGTATCTTAGTTGTTTCCTTACTGCAATTATTCCTCATCTGCCGTCCTTGTTAGTTGTTACTGTACACAATTTATGCCATTGAATTCACAACTTTCATTGTTTAATGTTTATGCACAAAGTGTTTTTTTAATTGTACAACTTTTATCGTTAACCCTAGTATATCGGGAGTATGGTACATCCATGGCTGTTTTTTGCAAATGAGTAAATTCACACAATAGGAAGAACTCGAAATGAGCAAACAATAGCCTTTGGTGTACATGCACACGGTTAAACCCAGGTTTGTAGTGAATGCACTCTTTAATTGTTTACTCACTGTAAATTCCTGATGTTCTTAAGATGATGATGGAGATGGCAAAGAAATTTCATTCTGAGACTGGTTCAGATAGAATCTCTGAGTTACCAGAACCCGTAAGAGTACGAATACTTTCATTTCTGGAAACTAAAAATGCTGTTAGAACCAGCATTTTGTCGAGCCGTTGGAGGGGACTGTCTACTTGGCTCCCCGTTTTGGATTTGAGTCGCTCATATAGGTCCTTGATGGAGGATTACTTGCCTGATTATGATAAAGATGATGCTTCGAGAGTGAAGAGAGAGTCAATTCTTAGGATGAGGAAGGGGTATTATGCTTTTCTTGATCGAGTTTTTGGGTCGAGTTCACAGCTTGAGAAGGTCAAGCTCTATGTTCCAGGTTTTGGGTTGGAATTGAAATCTCGGTTGGACCATTGGCTTGATGGTGCTGTTAGACGTTGTAGCAAAGAGTTAGAATTGGATATTGGTGCGCGACAAGGTCCTAGATATAGTTTGCCTAAGAGCATTCTTTCTGCCAATTCAATCATGAAACTGAAATTGCATAAATGTGAGCTGATTTCAACTTGTGTGATGGATATTCGGTTGCCTTCTTTACTGGATCTTTGTCTTGAAGATGTCTATTTAAATGAGATGGTAATGAGGAGTTTGTTCGATAGTTGCCTTAATCTTGAGAATTTCACTTTTAAGAGCTGTGATGGACTCAGAAGACTGGAAATCTCTGGTCTCTTTAAACTTGAGAAGGTGAGTTTTGAGCAGTCAGGTAATGAGGTGGAAGCGATTAAGATTAATGCACCTAATCTTCTTGACTTTAGCTATTGCTATCATGGGGACTCCAGTGGTGATACATGTAAGATTGAGTTGGAGGGTTGTGAGAATATGAAACATTTGGAATTAAATGGCTCTCATTTGGATGATTGTGACTCTTGAACGGTTGTTTATACAAAACTGTGACAGTTTGGCATATGTTGAGGTTTCAAGTCAACACCTAGTCAATTTGGCTTTTCATGACTGTCGCGAGCTGGTGAAGGTTAGAGTAGCTACTCCTAATTTAAAATTCTTCACCTACATCGGAGAAGATCCCATATCTGTTGTGTCCATGGGCAAGGGCTCAGCTCTAAGATTGACAGATGCAAGCCTTTCCCTGAAACCCGACTTCAGAGGTGACCAGTGGTTTGTTGGACTCATCAAGTTACTTGCAAAGCTAAGTCATAGTGAAACTTTGACACTTGAAGTTGCTTCTGAGAAGGTAAACCAATATTTGTATTTTTAGGAGAAAACAGAAGTATTGTCTTGCCTTTTTGACATCTATGTTTCTGCTACATTACACAATTTGTATCAAATTATTAATGATAATTATTTATGGTTATGTGCTTGTGGTGTCAACAAAAGGATATTATAATTCCAGAAATTATAAGAACGATAAATCGCCCTCCCCTGTTTGCTGTCAAGCATTTGTCCATAGAGTTTCGACTGTCAAGGCTCAAGTCTCCTGTTGCAGTTGTTGACTCCCTGCTGTGGCTTGCTCCTTCTCCAGAGTCAATTTCCATATCCAATTGTGATTACTCAGTTCGCAAATCAATTAAGGTATTCTTGTCCTGTAAATTGCATCTTTACTGCCAGCCTGTTTCGTTTTGTCTTTGCATTGCTTGAATCATGTTAAGTTCTTTTTTTCAGCATTGCTTATATAGCTAATATTTGTGCGTGGTGTATTATGCTGCACAAGAAATATGGATAACTTTGTTGCTTAGTCTGGGTTATCCAGGCTAATATTGATTACAGTATTGAATTGAATCTTAGTGCAGATAATTTTCTTATATTCCTTATTACACTTTAAATTGTTGCCTTTGTGTGGTCATCTAGATTTGAGTTAAATGAAGTTGAAATTTGTTCTTCTTTAAACTGAAAGCCAAACCTGGAGCAGTCATCTTTATCTGGCTGTCTGCTGCAGCCTTTATCATGATTCACCTTAAAGGATTTCCTATATTCGTTATTACACTTAACAATTGTTGCCTTTGTGTGGTCATTTAGACTTGAGTTAAATGAAGGATGAAATTTATTCTTCTGTAAAATGAAAGCCAAACCTGGTTCAGTCATCTATGTCTGCTGCAGCCAATATCAAAATTCGCCTTAAAGGAACAAGAAGGAAAGAACCGCATTTTCCAATTTCCTTTTTATACAATACTGCAAGCACCTGTAGTAAACCATGGAGAAGAGAGAGAAGAAAGCTACACGTGTCTTCTTCTTGTGCATTTTGGATTGCTGAGAGCTCCATAGTAGTTTTCATTATTGTGCAGATGCAGAGTTTAGTGTCTATGTGAGTTGTGTATCACAGACATTAGTGGATGTGAAATTCGGGCATACTCGCCCTATCATCTTCCTATGTGGGTTTGGGGTTATTAGAGAGTTTGCTGGGTGCTGGCATTTTGCAACCTTTGGACGCTGTTCCAAAAGTGTGGTTGTGAGTTTCACGATGAAGAAAACTTGTGACTAAAGAATAGCTATACAGGAGATAGGCATTTGTTTTAGCATATCATATCACACATCCCTATGTAGCTAACCAATCCTAATAAATCGTAATGATATGTACTATGTCATATTGTATGTACTTTTTTTTATTATTTAAAGGCTGTCGTTTCTCGTTTGCTTGTTTGTTAGGGGATTGAAGGATACATATTGTTTTTAGGAGAATCAAAACTTCTTCTCATTTAGTCATTTGTAGTGTAGCTTTGCAGAAAGCATTGCTTTTGCTTGGCTAGCATATGCTTGAAGGAGTTCTGGATTTATGCAGCCCAAGATTTTATTGATTTTATCTTAGCAATTTTAAATTATTTGGCTTCAAGTAGCTAACCCACCAATATGTTAATGCTACTGTCTCTTGTCGCATGTTTTTTGGAGGGAGGGTTTTGTTTTAGAATAATGGGGAGCTTATTAGTAATTGAATAAAGCATTTTGGGGAGAATTTCATGGAGAGGATTAAAACAGAAAGAAAAAAGTTCTTTGGGGAACGGAGCGAGTATGTGTCTTTTTTAGGATGGAAAAAATATTTTTCTTAATATTCTTTTATATTGCATGAAGAAATGTTCTGTTTTCCAAGGAAATCATATGATTGTTTTCATAGATAATGTCTTTCTATATAAGGGACCATTCATATATTCTTTTTTCTCCCCAGGCTCATAAAATGTCTTGAATGTATTATGTATAAGGCTTGAAGAGAGTAGTTGTGGTTATTCGCTTGTGGTTTTTTGCTTTTCAGTTTGCATACGAGGGGCCACTGAAAGGCAAGAAGAAGAAATGTGGTTGCTGGAAATCTTCTGTCAATTGTTGGCGACACTCCCTCAATACAGTATGGATTGAAAACGATGGAGGTGCTAAGGATGATGCGAAGCTAGTAGATTTCTTAGAGAAAGCGAGGATTGATGGGAAAGTTTAGTGTTATATCAACAACGAGTGGTCTGAATTTTGAGCTGAAGATGATGATGGCCTGCCTCTATTCAGTTTCTTATGTTTCCCTGGTAATGTGATCTATAGGTGGTTGCAGGCTTCAGTCTATTTTGAACTTTGTCGCAACCTTAATATGTTTTTTTTGGGTTGGGGTTGATTGAAGGTTTGAGTATTATAGTACAAGTTATCTTATGAGATGCAAGGATTATCAAGCTGGATTTAAAGGCCACAAATTCTATACACAAGTTTTGGCTCATAATCATCACAACCACCTATCTTGCTTTACTTCTTCAAGAAGCTCACTAGGAAGATTTGGAGGTTTAATATTTGCGTGACTAATCTCTTCTTTACTCGGTTTTCGTCTTCTTTGTTTTCTTGGTTTCCTTTTATTTCCGCCTTCTTCTTGGTGGATTTGAAAACAATTTTTCTCTGATGGCCTGATCGTACCTATATGCATACTAGTACGAGCTCCTATACCACTTGTGTTCAAGGCTGTCGAATTTGTGCTAGTATGCCTACTGCTACTTGTTCCTACATCACTTGTGTTTAATGTTATCGTCGTATTTATGATAGTTACGGTTCTTGTTCCTATATCACTTGTCGTGGTTGAATTTATGCCAGTAGTAGTTTCATCACGCAAGATATTTAGAAAAATATCTTTTCCAAATAATCTTAGGGTGTGCTTTGGTAATCAACCTTGTTTTCCTTCCATCACAGTAGTATTTTCTTGAGCTCGCTTCTAGAATAATGGAAATCACATGAAGATAGTTTAGCCTGTTTAGGGGAGCAGCATAATGGGGTGCTTTTTATAAGAAATTCAACAATCCTATCCGCTTTATTAAGGTCAATAATCCTAAGTAACATAATGGATCCCCCCTTATTAATCCATTAACAATTACTTGATGGTAATGAATCCCCCTAATTTGTTACCTTCCTCTCCCCCTCAAGTAACATAATTCATTACTTGGTGGTAATAGTTACCATTCATTTCCATTCTTTGGCTTGAACCAAACACTTTATATAAGGTAACCATTTTTGCTACCATCCCCCTCCTCTATTTGAGTCCATTCCCTTTCCATTCCATATCTTGAACCAAACGAACCCTAATACTATTAGAGATTAGGAAATTTTAATGTAGTAAACTTTAAACTTTACAATCAAGCAGCCAATCAATGCTATTTGCTTGTTTCTATGATCTAAGTTGATACTCTGTTACATAAGGTGTAAAGTTTCTTTGCCAACAATACTAATTTTGAAGTTTATCTGACATTGTTGAATTTCCGCAATTGGTTGACGCTTTGAATTAGAGGGTACAAAATGAGATTGACAATATATTAACAGTAAGTGGAAGCTTATGATCTCCGCTCTAGCTACTGTCCATGAGACATGTCATACAGCTCATGGGTCATGATGAATATCATCACTCTTTGCAGTTGTGTTTCTTTTGTTTCAGATTTGGAAGAAACTTTAATGACGGCAATTCATCAAGAATGGCTTTTGGTTATACTTTATTAAGCTTGTAACTCTTGTATAATGCAGGTTCTTGATGATACCTTTAGCTCACAGATGCATAAGCTTTTGGGAAATGCTTTACAAGACAAGGACATTTAGCCGCCTCGATCTGTGATGGAAGTTCGATCCATGTTGTGTAAAGATTCCCAGATTCATAAGAGTAACACGTTTTATTAGTGTATATCTTTTGTCATATATGGAACATAGCTTATGTGTGGCTTATTTGGTTAAGTTGGGTGGTTGATTTAGAAACTTTTATTAGTATATATTATATTATGAGCATACTTTGTATAAGAACTTGAATTTCTATCTATATATAGATGTTTGCATGTCAATTTGGCATAAAAAGGCAAAAAAAAAATTCATTTTTTTGGGGTTACAAGGGCTGCGGTTTTTGCTAAAAACAGCAGCCCTTAATGGATAAAGGGCTGTGGTTTTTATGGTTTTGATAAAAACCACAACCCTTAATCATTAAGGGTTGCGGTTATTAATCGCGACCCTTCAAAATTGTTAGGGTCGTTATGCCAAGGGCCGCTTGTCAAAAACGAGTCCTTGGGCCACTTTTGATCGCATCCATTGGCCTTTTTTCCTCTAGTGTGTGATGGGAAAATTTTGAACCATAAACTGACAGGTGTTAGTTTTAGTTCTAGCTTCTCGTGTTTTAGTACTACTATATTATTCTTAACCCAAAGTATAATCTCTAGTTTGACTGGAAAGGATTTTCTTAAGATCTTATTTTCATAAATTAAAGTTTATGTATTTGTGAATTAACTTGTTAGTCTGCCAACATGGTCATATCTTTTTTTCCGTATAGTTAATTTTTGATGATTTATTGAATCTTTATACAAGTATGTGATAAGGATCAATCATGACAAAGATGATCAAAGCCTATTATTCTCCTTGATTCTAGTCCTACGTATCTAAATGATCTCCTTCATCTCCTCTCCTTGATATTAGCCTTAATATCTTTTGTTACCATATATACTAGCCTTGTACAGTAGGAATGTAATTACTATATAAGTGTGTAATATTCTCAATGTAAAATACAACTTCTCATATTTTCTCTATATGGTATCAGCCTTCTGATCCACCTTCTTCAAAACACTTTTTCTCATCTTCACGTTCCTATGGCCAATTCAACTCCTTCTCATCTGATTCCAAATGGTGATGATCCCACCAAACCATTTACCTTTATCAACATCAGCAACACAATAAAACTTACCCCCACAAACTATCTCTCTTGGAAGATGCAGGTTGAAGCTATTCTCATCGGCCACGACTTGTTCAAATATGTTGATGGTACGTTTGTCTTCTCCCGCTCCCACCATTACCACTAATGGCGTTGAGCAGCCCAACCCGGAGTTCATATTTTGGACTCGACAGGATAAATTGCTATTTGGAGCTCTCGTCGGCACACTTTCCCAATCTCTCGTACCATTAATCTCTCAAGCTCGCTCTACCAAGGATATCTGGGATATTCTTGTTAAAACTTATGCAAAACCCAGTAGAGGGCATATCAAGCAATTAAAAGATCAGTTCCACCGCATCTCTAAGGGCAATCGGACTATTACCGAATATATGCAGGCCATTAAAGCTTGTGCGGATCAACTTGCAGCCTTAGGCAAGGCAGTAGAACATGAAGATCTCATTGACCATGTACTTCTCGGCCTTGACACTCCTTATAATTCTGTTATTGAATCAGTGAATGGGAGAGACACTCCTATTTCCTTCGAAGAACTCCATGAGAAACTGATTAATAAGGAGCTCATAATTCAGCAATCTCAGCAAGATTCCTCCTTGCCTGCAACAGCCTTTGCAGCTAATTATCGCCCTCAAAACCGCACCTATAGTCGTCCCTCTACTCAGGGTATCCTTCCAACTCCTGGACGTACTACTACTAAGCAACCTCGCCCATTTTTGGGTAAATGTCAATGGTGTAGAGAGCAAGGCCATGTGGTGTCACAATGCTCCCAGTTCACCCAGCAATTTCCAAATGCTGCCCCTCCTCATCAGACTTACTATCCAAGTCCCAAGTCTGCTCCATCTATCTAAAAACAGCTTGCACCTCAAGCCCATGCTGCAAACATGCTCCCTTCTCCCTCTTCATCAACCTGGCTGCTTGATAGTGGCGCTTCTCATCATGTTACAGCTGATCTCCAAAACTTGTCTCTCCATGCTCCTTATGATGGCACCGAAGAGCTAATCATTGGCGATGGTACAGGTTTACATATTTCTCACATTGGATCTTTAACTCTATCTCATTCTTCCTCTCTTCTTAAATTAAATAATGTTCTTTGTGTTCCTTCCATATCTCGTAACATCATTTCTATTTCTCAATTTTATCTTGATAACAATGCTTCTATTGAATTCTTACCTCACTCTTTTCATGTGAAGGATCTCAAAACGGGGGCATCTCTCTTCCAGGGTCCGGTTAGGTCGGGAGTATATGAATTTCAGTCCACCATTCCTCAAGTTTTCTCAAGCACAAGTGCCAATTCATCACTTGATTGGCATCATAGATTAGGGCACCCCTCTCTTAAAGTTTTTAAGCAGCTTATTTCAATCAATAATCTCAATGTTCCTAGTATTTCAACGTTAGATTGTAACTCTTGTGCTTGTAATAAAAGTCATCAGCTTCCCTTTTCTATTTCCTCTATCACTTCCACTGCTCCTCTACAATATGTCTACACTGACTTATGGACAGCTCCCCTTTATTCCCATGATGGTTACAAATATTATTTAATTTTTGTTGATCATTATTCAAAATATATTTGGTTTTATCCTTTAAAGCTAAAATCAGATACAAAACAAGTTTTCATACGATATAAGGCCCTAGTCGAAAAGTATTTTCAACTCCCCCTTATCACTCTATACTCCGATAACGGAGGCGAGTATGAAGCTCTTAAAGAATATCTAGCCAGTTCTGGCATTTCCCGTCTCACTACTCCTCCGCATACCCCTCAACATAATGGATATTACGAAAGACGACATAGACACATTGTAGAAACTTGTCTCACTCTGCTTACTCATGCTTCCATGCCTCTAGAATATTGGACCAATGCTTGCTCCACGGCGGTATACCTCATCAATCGTCTTCCTACACCTACGTTAAGTAATTCATCTCCGTATCTTAAACTTTTTGGGAAGTTACCTAATTATCAAAAACTTAGGAGTTTTGGTTGCCTATGTTATCCTTGGTTAAAACCTTATACCACCCACAAACTTGACTCTAAGTCCATTCCATGTGTCTTTGTAGGCTATTCATCCACTCAAAGTGCTTATTACTGTCTAGACATCCAAACACAAACCATCTACACTTCAAGGCACGTTCATTTTGTGGAACATAAATTCCCATTTTCTGAATTACAAACTCCAAGCTATTCTCTTCCAAATTTAGTGGAAGAATGGTGTCCTATCTCTATTCCTATTTTAATGGATTCTGCCACCATTCCTCCAGTTCAAAATTCACTAGCTACACCTATTCCTTCCGCTACTAATACTACCTCAACGTCGTCGTCATCATCTTTAAATGAATCTGACACTATTTCGTCCTCTTCCTCAACCACCTCCTCCTTTATTCCTCCACCACCACCTCCCCCATCTCACTCAATGACTACAAGGTTGAAAAACAACATCCGAAAACCCATCACTAAAATCAATCTCTCTGCTGAAGTAGCCGAACCACCAGAAAATGAACCTAAAACCATTGCTCAAGCATTAAAGAGTCCAGTTTGGAGAAAAGCTATGGATGAGGAATATAATTCCCTTATCCGAAACAATACATGGAACCTTGTGCCACCATCAATGTCTCAAAATGTTATTGGTTGTAAATGGGTGTTTCGTATTAAACGACATCCTGATGGAAAAATCAAGCAGTATAAAGCACGTCTTGTAGCAAAGGGTTTTCATCAACGATCGGGTCTAGACTACAATGAGACATTTAGTCCCGTAGTCAAGCCGGCCACTGTCCGAACAATATTATCTCTTGCAACAAGTCAAGGTTGGTCTTTACGCCAACTTGACGTTAACAACACTTTTTTGCGGGGGCACACTAATGGATGAAGTTTATACCGTACAACCTCCCGGGATACGGTGATGTTACTCATCCAAATTATGTGTGTAAATTAAATAAAGCATTATATGGGCTTAAACAAGCTCCACGAACATGGTATAAAGAGTTGAGGCAATTTTTACTCGACGTTGGGTTCAAAAATACAATCTCTGATTCCTCTTTATTTACTATGCATTCTAATGGCTCAATACTTTATTTATTGGTTTATGTGGATGACATAATTGTCACCAGCAACTCCACATCTTTTCTTGAAGAATTTATTGCCAACATTTCGTCCCGGTTTTCTCTAAAAGACTTGGGTGTCATGTCATATTTTTTGGGAGTAGAAGTTATTCCTCATCATAATGGTCTCTTTTTGAGTCAAAAGAAATATATAACTGACATCTTGTGCAAGGCCAACATGGATGGTGCAAAACCAGTTGCAACTCCTCTAGTCACTCATCCTCCTCTTACAATGGCAGGAAAGCTTCTTCAAGATCCTACACAATATCGTACTTTGATAGGTAGCTTGCAATATCTTAGTCTTACTCGCCCCGATGTTGCATTTTCTGTCAATAAATTGGCCCAATATATGCAACGGCCAACTGAAGATCATTGGTGTGCACTAAAGCGTCTTCTTCGATACTTAAGTGGCACGTTACATATGGGGATCACAATTCATAAAAACTCTTCCCTCTCTCTGCATGCATTCTCGGATGCGGATTGTGCAAGAGACAAAGATGACTACATATCTACTACTGCATATATTGTGTATCTAGGCAAAAATCCTATCTCATGGGCATCTAAAAAGCAACGAACAAGAGCTCGTTCTTCCACCGAGGCCGAGTACCGAGCCGTAGCTAGTGCCATTGCCGAGATATTATGGGTACGAAATCTTTTTCATGAGCTTGGTCTAACATCAACCACAACACCAGTCATATATTGTGATAATGCCGGAGCTACCTATGTCAGTGCTAATCCTGTATTTCATTCAAAGATGAAGCACCTTGGCTTAGACTACCACTTTGTTCGTGAAAATGTGCAAGCTGGAAAACTTCGAGTTGCATATATCTCAACAAATGACCAATTAGCTGATGCTCTAACAAAGCCCCTACCAAGCTCCACATATACGTCCTTGATACGCAAAATCGGTCTTTCCTCTTGGCCGACCGTTTTGAGGGGACGTGATAAGGATCAATCATGACAGCTTGATCAAAGCCTATTATTCTCCTTGATTCTAGTCCTACGTATCTAAATGATCTCCTTCATCTCCTCTCCTTGATATTAGCCTTAATATCTTTTGTTACCATATATACTAGCCTTGTACAGTAGGAATGTAATTACTATATAAGTGTGTAATATTCTCAATGTAAAATACAACTTCTCATATCTTCTCTATAGTATGAGCCATAGATCTATCTTGATATCTTTATGTGAGCCTTCAATTAGGAGTATCTTGATATCATGATATTAGAAACCATATATACATGTTAATTAGGACGTGCAGAAAATGCACCATGAAAGAAAAATCAGAAAAATGAACCCATGTTAGTGATTCACCATTAATTTATCAAAGTTAATTACCTTGAAATATATAGAAGTATGTCCTTATATTTATTAAAGTTACCCTAAAATTAATTAAAATTTAGCCTAAAATAATCAAAATTATCTTTAACTTTAAAATATAAGTTAATTACACATTGTTGATGACCATCACATTGCATTCCCTACATATATAAAGACCAATTATTTGAAGTTTCAATTGTTAAAAAATAAAGCGCCAACGTTTTTACCCTATGGAGCTAGAGTTGCCAAATAGGTCGTGTCGTGTCTATTTCGTGTTAATGTCATTTACTAATCGTGTCAAAAAAGTTTGACACTAACCCAACCCGTTTAACTAATCGTATGGAAACCCCTTGACACTAATCGACCGAGTCTAGTTAAGCGGTTACCGATGTCGACCTATTTAATTTTTATGTGCAATATTTATTGATCCATGTTTAATTAGGTAATAACATTTCTAGTATATTGGAAATGTTATTCATTAATGTTTTGCTAACTTATACTCTAAATGATGCTAAAATGTTAAAATTTTCCTATATGTTTATGTTGAACGTATATGTAAAGTCGTGTCAGTTTCGGGTTGAAAAAAATCTTAATACTAACCCAAACTATTTATTAAACGGTAAAACACATGTTGACCTGATTATTTAAACGTGTCGAAAAAACATGACACTAACCCATTTTTATTGTATCTGGTTCGTGTCGTATTGTCGTGTCGTATCACCTTTTGACAGCTCTAAATACAACTGGTAAATCCATCTCCAATACTTTAAATATGAACTATATGTCATCAGAAATGCCATTGGTGGCTGGAAATTAATGTTGCCCCGTCGAGTAAAACCTTAGTAATAGAGTATATTAAGGGTATCCTTGTCATTGTACTATTGTACGTATATTATATATATGAGTCCAGGCACCCTCATTATGGTTAAGCCGTATCATTATTCTCACATGGTATCAAGAGCACCGTTTTTTTCTTGAACCCTATTCAACGTTCTTGGTGCTCTCGCTTCCGCTCTCTATCTTCTTCGTGTGATTTCATGGCTGCCAATTCAGCCTCCCCCTCCACGTCTGCCATCACTACCCAGCCGGCGTCCACCCACGTCGCCGCTATGACGCAGCCCCCTAGCGCCTCGTCTGCCCTTGCAATGACTGGTTCGCAGCCACGCATCACTGCTGGCGCACCAGTGTTCGACTTCCAGCAAGTCTCGAAGCCAGGCGCTGCTCTTGGGTTCACGTGGAGCCCCACACACCCAACGCCCAAGCGCCTCTTCGAGGCTGCCGTGTCGCCCCTTGGTGCTGCCACATCGGGGCCGTTTGTGTCTTACGCGCCACCCCACTCCTCACCGCAACAACCATCGTTTGGTGGGTCAACTCTTGCCGGCCACCCGGGACTGCTGCCGCAGCACCACACACCCACCGGTTATGGGGGGCCGCCTGGTTTCTTCACCTTTCAACCTAATCTTGCATCGCTCTCCTCCACGTTGGTAACATCTACTTCTAATGTTAAAAATATTGTTACTACTGTTCTTCGGATTGTTGAGAATTATTTGCCTTGGCGTACTCAATTCGAATCGTTTTTAGTATCCCATGGTTTATTAGGAATGATTGATGGTTCTATTGCAATGCCTGAGGTTTATGTTCTTGATCATCTAAATCGGGAATCCATGAATCTTGAATACTATCATTGGTTACGTATTGATCAAACGATTAGATCTTGGTTATTTGCTACTTTGTCCAAAGATATGCTTGTTGAGGTGCAGTGCCTGATGTTAAGTTCTCTATGTTAATATGTGTAGGCGTGTTTTTATTTCGCCTACGCAAGATGAGCGCGTATTAGATTTGACTACCCCATTGTAAAGATTTTATTGAAAAATGTTTTGAAGTCGCCAACAAGTCTTTAAAGGAAGACTCATAAACCTAATTGGATCTCGAAACCGTAGGGACATCTTAGGGACTTATCCAATGTAGATTTCCCCGTCCGACTCCATAGATGGTCAAAATGAACCAAAGATTGAGTTCGGGGGTGAGGGTCTAACACGATCGGGAACCATGTTGCCCATTCTTTGGCCTTTACTAAATATCGATTCACAATAAATTTTATGCCAAAGAATAATCATATAATATTTGGAAAAATTGATTCAAATAATCCAACCTTTGGGCTGTTCGCTCAAAATAATCCAATCTTTTGATTATTATTTAATAATCCAACCTTTTATCCCAATCCGCTCATAATGCACCGTGACCTGTTGAAATAGGTGGATGACCAGGAGAATGGGTTAATTGCACACGTGTCTTGCTCTGATTCGTTGTGATTTAATTAATTTTTTTTTTTTTACCATTTTTTTCTTTTTCTTCTCTGATTACTCTCTCCCCCTTCCTCCCATACCTCACCAAAAATCCCCACCCCTCGCCAAGAACCCCCCACCCCCTGCCAAGAACCCCCGCCTCCTCCACCCCCCGGGAACAACCTCACCTCGTGGACCACCCCCTCTCCCGCCCCCGCCCTCCCGCAAACAATTCCATCACTCTCACTCCTTCCACTCCACGCCCCCTATCTCCTCCCTTCCACCACCTTCATCCCCTCATATCACCCCCGGCGAACAACCCCCGTCCCCTTGTGAACAACCCTCCCCCACCCCCCCCCCTCCCCTTGCATTGCGATTAACTTCCCCCCCCCCTAATGAATTCGCGTTGTTGATGATGGGTTTTAGATGGTGGTGATGAATTGATGATGGTGGTGATGAATTGACGATGGTTTTGAATTTTTTTTTTTGTTGTGTCAAGGAAGAAATTGGTTGTTCGAAGGGGGTGAGGGTGGGGAAGGGATTGTTCACGGGGGGTTGGGAGTGGGGAAGGGGTTGTTCGCAAATGGGTGGGGGTGGGGGGCGGAGGTTGTGCGCAAAGGGGTGGGGGGTGGGGGCGGGGGGTTGTTCGCAAAGGGGTGGGGGGTGGGGGCGAGAGGTTGTTCGCGGGGGGTAGAGGTTGTTCGCGAGGTGGGGATCGTGAGCGGGGAGTGGGGGTGGGGTGGGGATCGTGAGTAGGGGGTGGGGTGGGGTGGGGGTGGGGTGGGGTGGGAATCATGAGCGGGGGGTGGGGGTGGGGTGGTTCTTCATGACTGGTGAGGCAGGGGAGGGAGGGAGGGAGAAACAAAGGGAGGGAGATTAAAGGAGAAAAAAAAAATCATTCCAACAGGTTACCGGTCTAACGGTGCATTATGAGCGGATTGGGATAAAAGGTTGGATTATTAAATAATAATCAAAAGGTTGGATTATTTTGAGCAAACGGCCCAAAGGTTGGATTATTATAATCAATTTTTCCATAATATTTCATACACTCTAAAAAAATTTAGTCTAAGTTGGTTCAGAAAACACATAAAAGACTAATTTTAACGACAAGTTATTAAGCAATAATATTACAAGGTACCTAGCAGGTTGTCCAAATTATCTGAATTAGTTAGAACAAATTTTTAGGTCTTGTTTAGCAATAATAACATGTGGGTGATAAAAAGCATGCAGGACAAGTAGAACAATATGAATATTAATTATATACAAAAATAACAATAGAAGGGATTAGAATATACATTAATCACGATTATCAATTAAATATCTACATTATGACAAGAAACTGTTAGTAACTTCCAGGCAATAAATATAATTGAATTATTCAAGGATCCTCAGGAATTATACCTATGCGGCTTAGGTCGAAGAGCGCAGCGACCTTCAGGCGGAGCAATCGTGGAACCAAGAACGCAGTATGATCAGGAACTAGAAAAGGAATTGAAGTATTGAATGTGTTTGAGTGTTTAGAGGTTCGAAGTATATTTCGTAGGTATTCAGAAGTTTTTGTGTTCGTCAAAATAATAATCGAAAAAACCGTCCTCGATTCGGGAAATCACAGGTATTTATAAGAAACAGGAACGTGCGCCTCATGCGCGCACCTGCGTCTGACGCAGGCTTACGTATCAAGCGCACGTCGACGTGTCAGGCACACATTGGTGTGCCAGACGCGGCCATCCCAGTCAAACACGTACACGTGGTACGCGTATTTAAAAAGATAGAAAAGAAAAAGATACGGCTCACACAGAGAGGTGCGCTAGGCGCAGGACTCTGTGTGAGTCACAAATCCACGTGTTAGGCGCGGATTGGCGCGCCTGACACAGCTTGGCCAATGCACTGGGCGCACATGGTGCGCTAGGCAAACCGCCTGCGTCCAGCTCATTTGCCAGCCTTTTTTCCTTAAACGCGTTTTAGATGATATATTTTTATCCTTAAAATCCGGTGATTGAATTTTACGGAATAAAAATCTGATATTTATTAAAAGTATTTATTAAAAATAATAAAAATATTTATTAAAAATAATAAATAAATAATTGGGCTTTTAAAATACTTTAAATGGACTTAAAATATTTTATGGGCTTAAAATACAACTAATTATCATGAATAATTAATTTGGGCTTTAGAATAATATTTTAAAACACAATTTAATTTGATTTTGGGTTGGCTCTTCGGATTGCTCTTTCGTTGGATTGCGCCAACTAATACCACGGTATGTTTCATCATTGGACCCTTAAATGGGGAGACACGATTATGTGTACAGAAGCCCTCACTTTGACTGAGGTTCAGGAAACCGAAAGTCAAAGAATACGGTGTCGGGATGGAGAACAATTCTAAACGCTCTGCAGTTTAGAACTGATCTATATACACCGGTCTCTGCAAAATAAAGTTAGTATGCAGGACAATAACCATAAGTAATCTGATTACCTGTAGAAGAAGTTGTTAGCAGATAGGTGCAAACAACTCATATGAAGCACATAATGATGCAATAATGCAAACTTAGACTCTTTAAGGACGCATGAGACGCTATGCAAGGATTAAGGTTATGCAAAGCTAAGGAAGGTGACACGTCAAGCAAGGTCAGGGTTATGCAAGACTAGGATGTATGAAATGCAATGCAAGGTCAGAGTTATGCAAGGCTAGGAGATCTGGATACGTAGAGAAATAGAATGATCAGAAATAGATAGAGTGATTTTCGAAAACTATTATTATTAAATAATCGGGGTCCATAAACGAGATCCGTAAATTATAACTCTTCGGGAGTTTGATTTAGAGGAACCACCACATAAATAGGAAGCCCCCACTTTGGGTGAGCTTGCCTTGAATTAGGCACCTTGAGCCTTGATTGAAATGTAGCTGATCTGTCTCGGCGTTGAAAGTTGTCATTGGGGATTCTTCTTCGGGAAGTGATTTAGGCAAAGTCAAATATCACCAGAGACCATGGAATTGTCGGAGAGTCCTTCAGGAACAAGGAGAGCTTGGATCGAAAACATAAAAAGGTTTAAATTTATGACTCATATAAATATAGGTGGGAAAAAGCTTTAACGAGGCTAGGTACAGACTCGAGTCTATGTCGGGATCTAGAAAGAATATGCTCCCGAACTCTAGAAAATCAAATCATTAGACCTTGAATGATTTATTTTTTATTTTAGCGGTCGGACCTCGAGATGAGGATTTCTACGTATCCTTGCGGAATCAGACCATTTCTAGTTCTGATTTGATTTTTTTTTATCAATTTTTTTGTGCCCTAACTTTTGCCTAGGCCACCCTTTCGGGTTTTCAACCTAGCGGGCTTGGACATACCTTGGAAAAGGAGTTAGGGTTGATGAAAGGTTGAAAGGTTAAAGGCTTTAGGTTTGATGAAGGTTTAATTGGATGGGCTAAGGTAGGATTATGAATTTGGATTATATAGGTTTTAAGGCTTCGATGGATTGAAGGATTTTAATGAGGGGTAGAACTTGTGTGCAAGCCCCCTAGATTGACTTTTTCTTATTTTTTGCATTTTTTCTTTTTGTCCTGTGCGTTTTTTTTTTTTTCGCACTTTGATTTTTTTTCACTTTTTGTTGTTTTTGCCTAACATTGATCTTTTTTATCTAGTAGGGCTTGCACACAAGTTTATGGTTAAGGGTATTGGAAGGTTTGAAAGTTGTTTGTAGAACATTGACTTGAAAGGTTATCTGGCTAATGGAGATGATGGTTTATGGATGATGGAGGAAAGAGGGGATAAACTCCTAATCCAAAGTATGTCCTTTTTTTTATTTTTAATATTTTCAGATCAAATTTTTTTTATCATTATTATTAGTCAAGTTCATTCGATGATTTAAGTTTCATCATTGAATTAGAAGCATAAATAAAATGATGGAAGGCCAATGAAAATGAAAATGCAATTATTTTATTAATTAGAAATAAATGGAACAAAAATTATTAGAAATAAAATCCTAAATGACATAGACTTGACAGGAAAGGAAATGAAGGAGCTGGGGGAGGGACTCTCCGACTCAACCTAGAAAACTAGCGTTAAATGACCATGCCCCGACATTACTTAGGCACTGCCCAAGGGGTTGCCGCTATTGCTGACTTTTGCTGTAGGCGGAATTGGCAATCTATCGTCTTCAACCATATCCTGTAGAGCATGCTTCAAAGTCCAACACTATGATGTCATATGCCCCTTTCCTTGATGGTACTTGCATTAGGCATTAGGATTCCATTTACTGGATCTTTTCTCAAGAGCAGGGTTTGGAGTAGGGCCAAGAGGCTGAAGTGCTCCTTTTGCATGAAGCCTAGTGAAGGCTTCTTCTAGAGTCATGCCTAATGGAGTGGATGGTCTTTGAGGCCCTTGATAACCTCTCTTTTCAGTAGTTAGGGCGTTGACGTCGTTGCTTTTAGAGCTAGAAGGGTTGTTATTACTCTTCTTGAAAGAGTTGTTGTTGTTAGAACCCTTGTTCTTGTTGGCTTGTACCTCTTCTTCAATCAGCAGGCCTACCTTATAGAGCTTCGTGAAAGACTCTATGGGTTGGAATTTAATATGATCCCCATACTTAGGCTGCAGGTTACGGATCACCAGTCGGACTTGATCCTCTTGAGATGGCCTGTTAGTCATTTGTGCAGCTTTTTCCCTCCATCTGTTAAGGAAGGTGACGAAATCTTCGTTGGAGTTCTGTTTAGTTAACTCCAACTCACGAAGGCCAATGGGAAGCTGAGTATTGTATATGTATTGTTTGTGGAACTCTTCCCTGATATAGTCTCAGTCATTCAGCTTGGTCTTATTCAGTGACTAGAACCACTTGGATGGATGTGCATCCAAGGTTAAGGGAAAGACATAAGCAAATAGGTCCTTGCTCATGCCCTTGAGAGCCATAGAGATGGAGAAAGCTCTCAAATGATCATCTGGGTCTTCGACCCCCATTACTACAAAAAAGGCCTTAGAAAACACCTAAATAAGGCTTAAGAAAACGCCTAACAACGGTTCTCCAAGTCAGCGTAGTGTTAAGTTAAGAAAACGCCTTAGGTAGGCGTTTAGTTTCATTGAGGAAAAATAAACTTGTATGTGAACCAACAGTTCTCTTTGCAGTGGTTTAAGAAGAGAGCAAAAGGGAGAACAACTCTGATACTAGAGCGTTCTCTTTGTTAACTTTTTTTAAAAAAAAAATTCAATTGCCATCTGCCATTGAGTTGAAATCACAATTAAACAAATCAACCTAATTTAACTACTGCCAATATCAATAATATATTAGTTATACTTCTGCTAAATAATCCTAAATACAAATAAAATTTAAATGAAATAATGAAATGAACAGAGAGATTGAACATTATATTTAATTTACAGTTTATAAAAATCTTCGAAGATCCGTATGAAGTAAAATGCTTGAAAGTCTTCAATCAATCCTTCTTCTTCAATCTGTATTTCATCGCGATTTAAGATTTTATGATTTCGATTAAGCTTTTCTCCACCTCCATTTCCTCCCAAATTCAATAACCCAACTCAAACCATTACAATTCCAATTCCAAATATCACACCCAAAAAAATGAACCTTTGAAAAACACTTCCTCAATTCACTACCCCCAAAAATATCGACCACAACCACCACCAAAGGGCCTAAATCAACGACTCATCATAAGCCCACACCACCCATCGCAGCTCGTTCTTCGTCTCGGCTCATCCGACAGCGCCGTCGACTCTGCGTTAGCCGCCGATCTAGGTCTACGGCTTGTCCACGTGGATGTTTCTAGGTCTAAGGAGATCGCGTCGCGACACTGTGATGGCTCTTGTTCTTGGTCTCCTGCGACAGACACATCTGTTGTACCGACATTCTCTCTCCTTGTCTGGTTGGTTGGGGTCTGTGCAACCGCTTTGTCGCCGCCGTTCTCCTATATACTCTAGCCTTCCTTCCGCGAGCCGCTCAACGTTGGCTTCGACCAGCGGATGAGATTTTAGTGAGAAATGATGGTGATTTTCTCACTCACATTGAATCTGATAGAATATGAGAGAGATAAAGAGATACAAAATCGCTGAGAGAGATGAGAAAGATTGAATCTGAAAAAATGAGAGAGAGAAAGAGGAGATGAGGAGGAATTTGAGTGAATTGTGCGTAGTACAACTTACGAGGCACCCACCTTTTCTTATGAAAGACCAGATCAAATAAGAGAACCGTGGAAATGAAATACCTAACAGGCAAAGACAACCGTGGTTATTTTTATAGTAATCTTTTACTTCTTGAAAATTATATGAAGAAAATCAAATCTGGAATTAAGGATAAGAGAACCGTCAAGTGTTACAAAAGTTTTCTTTCTTTTTTTTAGAGAAATCTTCATATTCTTAGACGTTTTCTTTTTTCTAATAAAAATTTTAATAAATTAGTAGTTCTCTTAATTGTGTTCTCTTTACCCAATTTTGTAGTAGTGCCCCTTGAATTTTGCGAGGTCACCCAATGCTACCTTTTTAGGGAGTTTTTCCCTCAGTTCAGGATCAATGATGTCATGGCCATGATCCTGACCCTCGAGCGCAGGCATTGACTGGATCAATTGCTCGAGTTTTTCAAACCTCAATTCTGTCTCTGTCTTAATAGGAGGTGGTGGTGGTGGAGTGTCATCATGCTCTTCTTCCTCAGTTATCAGCTTTTCTCTCAGTGCTTTGATCTCTTTGTCTTGTCCCTCAAGACGAGAGTTCATCAGTTGAAGCTGAGCCATGATTGCAGTGAGTTGCTCATAAGTGTCTCCCATCTCGGTTGATGATTCAGATGATTCAGAAGTTTCAGAAGACGCGTCTGAAAAGGTGCGAACTCGCTTAACGAGTCTGGGAGTAGGTTGACCCTGTATCCTCTCTATCGGGCGTTCCCAAGTTATAATCTCACTACATGTCCTGAACAGAAATCGAATGGACGTCGTAAATTTTAAGAATTGATTCTTTCGAAATAAGAAATGTAAATAAGGATGGAGAAATGGAAATGGAGATGAGAAATGAGGATGAAAATGGGAATGGGAAATGATTAGAAATAGGTATGATTATGGTTATGATGGCGACATGGGCCTAACTATATGCATATGTAGATGTGGACTGGACTGGACTATGCAAGCAGACTAGACTAGACTTTGAACTTACAAGCAAACTAGACTAAAAAAGATTTCCTATGCTAGCTTCGCTAGACCTAGGGGGATTGGCTTCGCCAGACTCGATGATTTTTCTAAGATGGAATAGCTTTGCTAGATTTAAAGGTTTTGGGCCATTATGGACTTAGGGGAGACTAGCTTCGCTAGACTTGAGGATTTGGATTTCTATAGATGTAAGGTAGGAGTAGCTTCGCTAAACTCGGAGGGTGCCTTTATGGTCTTAGGGGTGACTAGCTTCCTCCTTTATATGAAGATCTTTCATTTGAGGTTTAATAAGATAGGGTAGCATATGATTAGCTAGGTCTAAAGGGTGCCATTATGGTCTTAAAGGGTGACTAGCTTCGCTAGGTCAATGGGTGCCGTTATGGCCTTAAGGATGAATAGCTTCGCTAGGCCAAAGGGTGCTGTTATGGTTTTAAAGGGTGACTAGCTTCGCTAGGTCAATGGGTGCCGTTATGGTCTTAAGGATGACTAGCTTCGCTAGGTCAAAGGGTGTCGTTATGGTCTTAAAGGGTGACTAGTTTCGCTAGGTCAAAGGGTGACTAGCTTCGCTAGGTCAATGGGTGCCGTTATGGTCTTTAAGGGATGCTAGCTTCGTTAGACTTAATGGTTTGGACTTCGTCCTATACGGGTTTGGAAATGGACTAGATTAAACTTAGGAAATGAGTTGGGCCTTATGTGGACCTAATTTTGGACTTAGTCCTATATTGGTTTGAAGTTAGACTTGGAAATGCACGACTTGACATTGGAAATGGACTAGGATTGGACTTAGAATGGAATAGACTAGGATTAGACTTAGACTGGGCTTCACATAGACTAGGGTTCACATAAAGATGCAAATGGGCCTAGATTTGACTTGAACTAGACTTAAATGGGCCTAAGATGGACTCTAATGCTAGCGGGCCTAGTATGAATGCATGGACTCAAATTTAGATGGACCTAATATGAATGCGAAATGGACTCTAATGCATATGGGCCTAGAATGAATGCAAGTAAATTGGATTTGGTTGATTGGATTGAATTGCTGAAGGTGTCTGGACTGGGCTTAGAATTTTCGAAATTCGTTTTTGAAAGGAACCCCTTGTTTTTATCTTTTGTTAGGAAAAGATGATGGATTAATTTTGAAAAATATTTTTTTATTGAATAGGTGGTATGATGATGATTAGTAAATGTTTTCGAAAAAGGTAGAATAGAAGACGGTGTAGGATTGATTTTGAAAAATGTAAGTTTTTGAAATTGTTGAATATGGTAAGGTAAGATTGATAGGGAAGATTTGTTGAACAACAGGGAGAAGGTATACATGCATGATGATTCTAACTCTAACATGACCAATTTTTCTAGATGCACTTTTTTTTAGGACAGGCTCAACCTTGCATGAAAAGACTGACCCCTTTTTTTTGTTTGAATTAGGTGGGACCCTTAGAATGACCATGATTCTACGCGACTTCAGACAGACGAACATAAAACTGAACATAGGATCGACCACCACAACGACTAAATCGACAAAAAGCATGCGATTCACAGACTGCGTGCCGCACAACATTGCTGTGCGCGGTGCATAGCCGTGCGTTTGGCGTGGGAGTGGTGCGCCAGGCGCAACTTAATGCGCTTGGCGCACTACTCCCCCGACATGTTTTCGGCGATTTAGGCGATGTTTTGGTCAATTGACGATCTTTTGTTTGTTATTTAGACGCGATTTTAGACGCAACGAATAACGATTTTGACAAAATAATAGCAGGCAGAAATTGCAATCACAGGCAAATGTCATATAACATGGATGCAAAAGTTCCAACCTAAAGTCCAGTTCTATGTTCAACTATGGTCAGGTTAAGGTTAAGGTTGAAAAGGGTCCATGACTAAGAGATTGATCCCACGCTTCGTACCTTTGCTTAAAAAGGTGGCCACGTGTAAGACGCACTCCAGTTCTCAATTCAGGAACAAGAGAACAATGCCATGGTTGGGTAGGTTTGCTTATAACTAAGATCCAACACTATGGCTCAGGAAGCTTTTTGGAAGGACAAAGCGCAAACCCCCCGGGGGTGACCTCACACATAGAACATGTGCTAATGAGGCAAGGTAGATTGTCCTTATGGTGGCTGAACAATAGCCATGCATATGCAAAACAATATATTATTCAAAGGCATAAAAGTTGAATGAATCGTATTTTTCAAGTTTCACCCACTCATTTAAAAAATTATTTTTTTTAAAATCCTCCCTAGTGAAGTCGCCAAATTATAGGCGTGTTTTTATTTCGCCTAGGCGGGATGAGCGCGTGTTAGATTTGACTACCCCATTGTAAAGGTTTTATTGAATTATGTTATGAAGTCGCCAACAAGTCTTTAAAGGAAGACTCATAAACCTAATTGGATACTGGAAACTGTAGGGACATCTTAGGGAATTATCAAAGTATTATCGCCCGTGTGATAACGTATCGTCTTATTCAGAATTTTGCAGCGGAAAATAATAACTTAGTCAAACATAAGTCAACTCCAAAACCAAACTAAAAGTCAAACCAACATATGGTCAAACTAAAACCATAATTAAAAGTAAACTAAAGTATTAAGCTAACACAAGCTCTCCACGAATCCCGAACCCATGATGCATCATCTTCAAACCTGAAATGGACGATGCGCTATTGATCCCGAGAGACTGCTCACCAAATGGGTCATCACAGGATCAATAAGGCATAACCATGATCGACATACACACAAAAGCACATAATCAGCAAAGCTGAGTACTACATAATAAATAAATAAATCCTAACATGATACTAATGAACATTTAAGTAAAGTTAAACAATAATATAATAACATGACAGGCTAACTTTACTGAACTTGACTCAACAACCAATAAGTAAATTAAATTTAGATTGAATAGGCAATGGAAAGAGTTGTCCAAACCAAACCAGTCTTCAATTTAAAAGACGAAGTACGGGCACGACTCCGTACTCCCATGACCAACGATATCGAGGTACTAATTAAATAAAATAGGACACGGTGATCAATCCGGTCCCAACAAAAGCCATGGGCTACCACCATGTACTCCAACTCATACTAGTCCAACACATCAGACGTGCACAAGTCTAAAGCTTATTGCTATTCACTTTCCACTTTAAGTGATTATTAAATTATTTACTTGTTATGACTCACAAAGTAAGACAAACAATATAATCATCAAGGATACATGTTACTTCCATTTTTATCTTAGGATTAGGTAAGGTGATCAACAACTTAACAATCTAAGAATAAATCCATTATTAGTTCCATAACCATTATTTATTTGTTGATCTAAGTCAACAATCAACCAACCTTTCATAGGTGAATAACCAACTTACCAAATAAGGCCCTCGGTCCTCATAAAGTAAATAAAATAATCCAAAGGGAACAACATCAATTCATGATCCAATAACAACATAATTATAAATCCCTCATGTGAATTAATAAAATAATATTCTCAATCCCATATGCTTGCATCAATCATCCATACAAACATAATACAACCAACATAGGCAATATGCTTCACACAACGGCATAAAACATGTAATTCCACTTGACTATAAATCACATATGAACCATAAATAGTTCCCTATACATGATAATACATCAATCCTAATCTTAGGACATGATACTAGTCTACCAACACATAGGTATGTACGTACCTTGTGTAGACAATATGCGAGGCCACTTTAACAACCTTAGAAGTCGTCTAAAGAGAATTCTCCGCCTACCAAATATCAATACAACCACAAATCAATACTCAAATAAAATTCCATCAACTTTAAAATATTTTAAACACTCTTTAAAAGTGTTTAAAATCCTTTTTAATCATTAAAACTGCAACTATTAATGTCTCCTAGTGTAGTACTACCATACTAGTCATTTAAAACTCTCAAAAACCCATACTTTGACAATTAAAACTCCATCATAAGCATACTAATAAAAATTCCAGCAACTTATAATGTGTTTAAAACCCTTTAAGATATGCTTAAACATAATCATAAACATAAGTGTGTTCAATTTTCATAAACTATAATATAGTACTATAATTTCTAACTCATAAAACCCTAAAAATCTATGCTTTGATACTTAAAACCCTAGTTTAAACATAATTAAAAAATATGAAATTTAATTACTTTATTATACAAATTACATAATCTAAAGTTTATATTTAAATCATCAAACTATAAACTTTAATCATGAAATCAATAAATGAATCCTTAAAAAACATAAACTTAACATTAAATAAAATAGAGGAGGAAGAGAAATAAACCAAAGAGAGGAAGGAGGGGAAGCATAGCAGAGAGAGAGAGGCGGGCCGGGTCGGCGGTGGCGCGCTATCTGCTGGCGACCGCGTGTCCCGGCGGTGGTGGTGGTCGGTCCCCTAGGTATCGTTATTTCCTATGGTTTCGAGTCAAGAATAAAATCAGCCTAGTCTAACTAACTAGCCTAATAAGGTAGTATAGCGTAGTAAGGGGTCGTATCCACGGAGAAGCAAGGGGTTTTACACTTAGTTCGAGATGCAATCAATTGACGGGAGTAAAAGGGGGTTTAAGTAAACAACTAGACTAACTAAGGCAAATTGAATAAGAGTGGTTAATTAATGAGACAAACACTAGGGATAGGGGGAATCATGGAACTCACAACAACAATTTCAACAACATTGGTAGGCAATGGTTCAAGTCTATTGAGGGTCTTGGTCCAACATCAAGAGCTTACTCTCGCACACCACTCAACACCGCCTACCCAACCCCGCCTATGAGGTCGTGGTCTACCCATCACCAAGTCATCACTAATATCAAGCTTGCTCTCACACAACCCAACATTAGCACAAGATTCAAATAAAATGGTGATCAAGTTTTATGCTTTAATAATAGAATACCTTGATTTGAGTACCAAAAGAACAATCACCAAAACCAACCAAACATCATTCAAAATCATCACAAAGTCCCATTATCCCGCTTCCTTAGATAGGAATCTAGCATAGGAAGGAGAAAAACATAGTAAGACTAGTAAAAGTAACAATAAAAGGAGCAAACATACTAAAACTACTAAGCATGATTAGTAAAAACGAGAAAGATTGAAATTTTGAATAATAGACTACTAAGACTAATCAAGGCAAGCATAAACTAATTTAAACAAGCACAAAACTAAACTAATAACTAAAAATAAGCGAGGAAATAAGGATTAGAGACTAGAAATTACCAAAAGATTGATGCTTTGACTGATGAAAATGAAGAACAAATGTTGAGTTACAACTTTCTCTCTCCTAAGAATGTGTTTTCTCTCTCTAATTAACCTAGAAGAATGTGCTTATCCCCTATAATCCTTTTTTCTGGAATTAAAAGCTTACCCTAAATGTCTTAAGAGAGGGCATTTATACCCCTCACAAATACAACTTAAAGTAAGGGCAAACAAGGGAAAAATTCGGGAGCTGTCATTCATAGCTCCCGCTCCATGCGTGGAGCGTTCGCTCTAAGCCTAGTGTGAGATATTTCTGCAGCAGGTCGAAGCTCCCGCTCCATGCGTGGAGCGCGCGCTCTAAGCCTATGTGAGATTTCCCAGCTGCAAGTCGAAGCTCCCGCTCCAAGAAGCTGGAGTGCCAGCTTCAATTTCTCGGCAGAATTGCCTGTATACAGGGGAACTCGGAGCTCCCGCTCCAGAGCTGGAGCGCCAACTTTGGCTCTGTTTCTACTCTTCTTTGCAGTTTGAAGCTCCCTCTCTCCATCCAAAGGCTCCCTTTTGCCATTCCAAGCTTCGACAATCTCGATTAGGCCACTACGGAACCTAAAAGAAGATAAGAATAAGTCATAGCATAGGGTGTTCACAACATACAATCTTCGCATGAATAGAAAACAACTACAACTCCCAAAAAAGACTCAAAATGCATGAAGCTAGTAGAATCACTAACATTGAACAAAGCTAAGCTAAATAAGCATAAAAATGGACTAAACAAGGGCTTAATTAGGGTGGAAAGAGGCCATAAAAGCGGCCTTAGAAGCCACTTATAAGGTGGCAGCTGGCGTGGCTGTCCGAGAGAAGAGAAGGAAAAAGAGAGAGAGAGAACCGTGGGGGAGGAGAGAGAAAAGAAAGAGAGGAGAGAAAATTTAGGGTGAGTGTTTAATGTGCGGGAATTTTGGGTTTTGTTGGGTTTATATAGGTAATCCCTTGTGGGCTTAGGGAAATGTGTTTGGGCTTTTAATAATCATTTAATGATTAGGTACTTGAGTTGAGGTCGGTTCCTCTAACCCATTTTAAAATCCTTTACACTACAATTCAAAGATGTTTAAACTATTAAATAATTTTCAAAGTATGACTAAATAAAATATTTGATTACTTAAAATCATTAAATAATCCTTTTGACTTTCAAATAGTCAACATTCTAAGAAATAAATTATTTATATACTAAAATATATATAAATATACATTAAAATATATTTATAAAATTCATAAAATTATGGGGGATTACAGTCTAATCCCCACTTAAAAGAAGTTTCGTCCCCAAACTTGGCACGAAAATCCTCACAGTTTCAAAATTTTTGACTCAAACTTCCATTTGGAAATACTTGTGTCACAACGCATACACACTTTAACCAACTGTAAAACCACTTGTGTTACTCATGAACACATTTTCCTATGCGGAGAACCAATTTATTTTGCACCAACATGTGCAAATCGCCAAAATAAGCATAAAAATGCATAAAGTACCATAAAATAAGGCAAAAAGTGCGAAATTCTATCGCATTCTACCCCCCCATAAAGAAAATGAGTTACGTCCTCGTAACTCACCTCAATGAATAAATCAGGATATTTCTTCTTCATTTCATCTTCGGCTTCCCACGTTGCCTCTTCGGGCTCATGGTTAGACCAAAGCACTTTCACAATATTCACATCCTTATTGCGTGTACTACGCACCTTTCTATCCAATATTTTCACAGGTCTTTCCTCATATGTGAGGCTACTATCAATTTGAATTCTTTCGCGCTCCAAGACATGATTCTCATTAGGGATATATCTCTTGAGTTGGGAGATATGAAACACATCGTGCATTTTCTCAAATTCCATTGGCAAAACCAACTTATAAGCTACCTTCCCAATTCTTTGCAAAATCTCATATGGGCCAACATACATAGCACTTAGTTTGCCGTTCTTACCAAATCTCATTACTCCTTTAGTCGGTGACACTTTCAAAAACACTATATCACCAACTGCGAATTCATCTTCTCTTCACTTTAAATCAGTATAACTTTTCTGCTTATCCTGAGCAGCTTGAATTCTAGCATGAATCAACTTTACATTCCTAGCAGTTTCCTCAATAAATTCAGTCCCCAATACTATATTTTCACTAAAATCATTCCAGCAAATGGGACTTCTACACTTCCTCTCATACAACGCCTCAAAAGGAGCCATCTTAATACTCGCATGGTAACTATTGTTATACGAAAACTCAATCATGTCCAAGTGATCTTCCCAACTACCTTGGAAATCAATTGCGCACGCTCTCAACATATCTTCCATAGTCTGGTTAGTCCTTTCAGTCTCACCATCGGTCGCAGGATGAAAAGCAGTGCTCATCTTCAACGTTATTCCAAGATTCAACTGGACCTTTTGCCAAAATTTTGAGAGGAATCTCGAATCACGATCTGAAATAATATTCGTCGGGACTCCATGCAGTCTCACTACATGCTTGATGCATGTCTTCGCAAGTTGCTTCTTCTTCCATGTCTCTTTGATCGGAACGAACACGGCAGACTTCGTCAGACGGTCCACGATAACCCAAATAGTATCATTGCCATTTCTCATCTTCGGCAAAGCAATCACAAAATCCATGGACATAGAATCCCACTTCCATCCAGGAACTTCTAAGGATTGAACCTTCCCCATTGGTCTCTTATAGTCGATCTTTACTTTCTGACAGGTCAGACATTTTGACACAAACTTAGCGACTTCACGCTTCATATTCGGTCACCAATAAATTTCCTTAAGATCCTTATACAACTTGTCACCCCCAGGGTACACAGAATATATGGAGTACTATGCCCCTCATCCATAAGCCTTCTCTTAAGCTCTTCACACTTTTGTGGTACACACACCTTCCCTTGAACCTCAAGCTTCCATCATCATGAATCTTAAAGTCAACTTCCTTGCCTTGCTTCATCTTCTCCATAATCTTACCTAGGTGCTCGTCTCCAACTTGACCCTCTTTGATCTCTTCGAAAACTGATAACCCCAATGACAACACACTCAATCTTGCCTCGATCTCCCAAGGATTTAGAATTTATAGGCTAAGCCTTTTCATATCTCGGCACAATTTCTCGGAAACTACCAACGCATTCATGCTATGGCTTGATTTCCTACGCAAAGCATCGGCAACTACATTCGCCTTCCCTTCATGATACTGGATATCTAGGGCATAATCTTTGATCAGTTCTAACCATCTCCTCTGCCTCATATTGAGGTCCTTCCGGGTGAAAATGTACTTCAAAATCTTATGGTCGGTAAAGATCTTGCAAGTTGCCCTATATAGGTAATGTCTCCAAATTTTCAAGGCAAACACAATAGCAGCTAACTCTAGGTCATGGGTAGGATAATTAAACTCATACGGTTTCAACTGACGCGATGCATACGCGATCACCTTCCCATTCTGCTGTAGGACACATCCCAAACCATTCTTCGAAGCATCACTATACACCTCAAATCCCTCATTTCCGTCAGGCAGGGTTAAAACAGGTGCAGAGGTCAAACGCTCCTTCAAAATCTGAAAAGCTTCCTCGCACTTCTCACTCCACTCAAATTTTGACTCTTTCTTCATCAAATTGGTCATTGGCCTTGCTATCTTCGAGAAATCTCTTTCAAATCTCCTATAATAGCCAGCTAATCCCAGAAAACTCCTAATATCTGACACATTCTTCGGAGTAGGCCACTCACTAACAGCTTGAATATTTACAGGATCCACATAAACAACTTCTTTAGACACATAATGACCCAAAAATGCTACTTTCTCCAAACGGAACTCACACTTAGAATCACTAACATTGAACAAAGCTAAGCTAAATAAGCATAAAAATGGACTAAATAAGGGCTTAATTAGGGTGGAAAGAGGCCATAAAAGCGGCCTTAAAAGCCACTTATCAAACCCCCCAGACTAAGTCCTTTGTTCGTCCTCGAATAAAGAGAAAGCAGTAAAGTCTGTGCACTAACTCACTTTCGTAGGAATCACGGTCAATTTTAGCGTAAATGATAAGCCCTTTAAACCTCAAAGTCGCCAAGGAGGACGAGTATGCTCTCGTAAGGGTTTTCTAAGAGTTTGACCCATAACTCTAGATATTAGAATCCATGGCAAATCAAAAATAAATAAACCAAAGAAAATAAAAAGGTGCTCTTAAGTGAGATTTTGAAGAGGAGCAAACACAAATGGATGCAAGAATTTCTGGACACTAAAAGTAAGCATGCTCAAAGATGTCCATAGGTTGATTAAAACATACCATACACTAAACATAGAGAGCTAGATAGAGCACATTTCCTTAAATTCTACAACCATACATACCGCGTTCTCTCAACTAGTTTCAAATTTGCCATTCAAGGTAGCTTCTCTAAACTCCGAAAAATGGAGCCGATAAATGTAACAAGAAATAGAATAGGAGAAGGTTACTCGACATCTCGACATGGCACACTCGCTCAATAGGCTTGATTCCAATCTTCCGCCACCAACAATGACTCAACCCTCTAAGGTCAAAAGAACTTTTTAAAGGTGGTAACGTAGGTTAGGGGTAAAGGGTGTGAATAAATTTGGATAGTGGTGCTCAATCCTAATATAGTGAAGCCTTAGTAGGAGCGAAAGAGCTAAATAACCATAAATCACAAATCATACTCAACCATTTAGGGATAAGGTTCCCCCCAAACTTATTCAAAAACATGACAATAAAAGAACTATTTTTGGATTTTCTTTCTTTTTCTCCCTTTTTTTCATTTTTTTCATGTTCCCCGCCTTCTTTGACTTTGGGTGGCTTTTTCTATGAAGTTGCAATTGCATTTATTCAAAAATATACACAAAATTTCCACTATACCACAAGAATCTCATCATTTTCCTTTCCCCTTATTTTTTCAAATATCACTCAAGACAATCACTCTAACTTCACTATTCACTACAAGGGTGAAAAATAAAACAAGGAGACAATTGGCTTGTATTAAGGTAATCAATGAAAAGGATAAGGCTCAAAGGGTTAAGAGGAAGGGCAAATGCAAATAAAAATAAAACCAAGAAAAAGAGAAAAAAACAAGAGTAAAAAGCCTAAAACTATAAAAATAAAAATAGTCACTGAAATGAACGCCTTTATCTTTCCCTAGAGTGGCTCGGTCGCGATCTTAGATAGATTAGAGTCAAGTTCTCGATAAAAGTATGCAATGTCAAGGATCCATGCACTCAAAATAGATGTTTGGGCTTTTTTGAAAGTCCTCACATGGGATTATCAAGCAAATACTACCTTTAAGGTTTCAAATCACTAGAGAGAGCAACACCATCATACCACAATCCATGAATTAAGGTCTTGTGCTCTCAAAAAGTTCTAACCACTACCTTAACATAGAGTATCCTAAAATCAACCATAAACATCTCAAAGCATGCGGACTTCTAACATCTAGGAATAAAAGCATTCAAAAGAGTGGAGCTTCAATGATATTGTTCTCAACTCAAGAGCAAAAGAAATAAATAAAAGAAAAAAATGCCTTGATTCATACGTTTTTTTGTTGTTGTTTTTTTTTCAAGAGATGAAAGCAAGTAGGTAATGGCACGTAATCAACACAATCACTAAAACAAAATTTAGCACTTAAAACCCAGGTGGTGTTCATAACCACCAATGTACAATTGATCGGTCCCCTAGGTGTCGTTACTTCCTATGGTTCCGGGTCAAGAATAAAATCTCCCTAGTCTAACTAACTAGCCTAATAAGGTAGTATAGCGTAGTAAGGGGTCGTATCCACGGAGAAGCAAGGGGTTTTACACTTAGTTCGAGATGCAATCAATTGACGGGAGTAAAAAAGAAGGGGTTTGAGTTATCAACTAGACTACCTAAGGAAGATAAAATAAGAGTGATTAATCAATAAGACAAACACTAGGGAGAGGGGGAATAGTGGAACTCACAACAACGATTTCGACAACATTTGGTGGGCAATGGATCAAATCTATTGAGGGTCTTGGTCCAACATCAAGAGGTCACTCTCGCACACCCCTCAACACCGCCTACCCAACCCCGCCTTTGAGGTCGTGGTCTACCCATCATCAAGTCATCACTAATATCAAGCTTGCTCTCACATAACGCAACATTAGCACAAGATTTAAACATAAAGGTGATCAAGTTTCATGCTTTAACAATAAAATACCTTGATTCGAGCATCAAAAGAACAATCACCAAAGCCAACCAAACATCATTCAAAATCATCACAAAGTCCCATTATCCCCCTTCCCTAGCTAGAAATCTAGCCTAGGAAGGAGGAGAACATAGTAAGACTAGTAAAAGCAACAATAAAAGGAGCAAACATACTAAAACTACTAAGCATGATTAGTGAAAACGAGAAAGATTGAACCTTTGAACAATAGACTATTAAGACTAGTCAAGGCAAGTATAAACTAATTTAAACAAGCATAAAACTAAACAAATAACCAAAAATAAGCTAGGAAATAAGGATTAGGGACTAGAAATTACCAAAAGATTGATGCTTTGATTGATAAAAATGAAGAACAAATGTTGAGTTACAACTTTCTCTCTCCTAAGAATGTGTTTTTCTCTCTCTAATTAACCTAGAATAGTGTGCTCTTCCTTTGAATCCTCTTTTCAGGAATTAAAAGCTTGCCCTAAAATGTCTTAAGAGAGGGTATTTATACCCCTCACAAATACAACTTAAAGTAGGGGCAAACGTGAAAAAAATCGGGGAGTCGAACCATTGAGCTCCCGCTCCATCTTTGGAGCGCTAGCTCCCGATCTTAATGAGAGATAATTCGGCGGCCAGAGTCGAAGCTCCCGCTCCATGTGTGGAGCGCGAGCTCGAGCAGCCGAAGCTCCCGCTCCATGTGTGGAGCGCTAGCTCGAGCATGGTGGAAGATAATTCAAGACGAAGTCGAAGCTCCCGCTCCATGAGGCTGGAGCGCCGGCTCAAATCCTCGGGGTGGTTGTATGCAGGGGGACTCGGAGCTCCCGCTCCATGAGGCTGGAGCGCCAGCTCTGGCTCTGCTTCTACCCTCCTTTGTTATTTGAAGCTCTCCAACTCGAATTGGTATATCTTCAAGTTCTCCACAAGGTAGCTTAATCGAGCGGTCGGCCAATTGAATTGTTTTCCTTGAAGGCACCATCTCAAACTTGAGCAACTTTGCAATAGCTCACACTTGCACCCAAGTCGGCCAATGCTCCCTTGGTCTCAAGATCTCCCAATGTCACCTTAGGAAGAGTGAAGCTACCCGGATCTCGTTGCTGGGTGGCAAGTGGCGTTGCACAAGCGCACTCACTTGGTGAGGAAGAGTGATGCATTGTTCATTGAGCTTTTTCTTGTTGGAAAGAAGTTCCTTGAGGAATTTTGCATAGGATGGCATTTGTGACATAGCCTCAAGGAAGGGAATGTTGATTTGAAGACCCTTCAACATGTTCATGAACTTGTTGTACTTGTCATTCAACTTTCTAACTATCCTTTCCGGAAATGGTGGGGGAGGATCGAATCTTGATGGTTGGACATTTGTTGATGCTTGCTTTTCTACCTCAACCTCTTTCTCCTTCTCAACACCCTCTTTTTGGATTTCATATTCTCCTTTCTCCACAACTTGTCCTTCTTTCTCCTTATCCTCCTCTTGTTGCACCTCTTTAGGTCCTTTATAGGATCTTCCGGACCTTAGGGAGATGACCTTCACATGGTGGTGGTTTGCGGGATTCAGAATAGGTTGACCGGGAAGCTTCTCATTTGAGAGTTGAGAAACTCTCTCGGCTAGTTGGGCAACTTGATTGTCAAGGATCTTTTGGTGAGAAGTGGTTTCTTGGAATTTTTGATCTACTTTTCGCTCAAGATTGCTCAACTTTTGTTCAAATTGGTGAGAAATGTTTTTGATGTTGTCTAGGATAAGAAGGGTGTCCGGAGATGGGCCACCTTGGGGGTTTGAAGTGTTTGGGAAGGTGGTTGGGGGTTGGTTTGAGAATTGATTTTGTGGGAGGGCCTTGTTGAAGTTGTTTCTAGCATTTGGATGTAGATAGGGAGCTCCTTGGTTCGCTTGATTTTGGAAATTGGTTGGTCCACCATAGTCATTGAACCTCGGATTAACATTGGAGTTAGCTAGGGCCTCTCCAATTATCCCTTTGATCTCTTTGATTATTGAGATAACCCATAGCCGCTACATGCTCGGGGTCCTTACCACCACAATAAGAGGTGTCGTGGTTGGTACCCCCACAAATTTCACATGAGAATGAGTTTACTTACCGAGATGAGGAAGAAGAAGCTTGTTCTTTCCCTAGCTTCTTGTCAAGAAGTTGCTCCATGAAGGCTTTGAGTGACTCTTGGTCAAGCTCGAATTTCCCATTAGCTTTTCCTTGACTTCTTCTCTTACCACCCCATGAGTAGTTGCGAACCACATCCTCAATTGCATCTTTAAGTTGAGCTTGGGGAACTTTCCTTAATTGGCCTCCGGCTCCCGCATCAAGATTGGCTCTACTAATGGGATCAAGAGCATCATAGAAGAATCTAATAAGTAGAGGCTCGCTATACTCATGATGGGGGCAAGCTCTAACGTACTCGTTAAATCGTTCCCAAGCTTCACCTAGAGACTCATCCGATTCTTGTTGGAAGTTGGAGATCTTCCTTCTCATTTCCGCGGTCTTCTCCTCCGATATAAACTTCTTTAGGAAGGCTTTGGCCACCGCCTTCCAAGTAGTCAAGGAGTTTGGTTTGAGATTCTTAAGCCACCTATAAGCTTTTCCCGCTAAGGATTGCCGGAAGAGATGCATGCGGATGTATTCTTGAGTGACTTGGTTCGTTTGGACCATGGCGCACAGCTCAAGGAATCTATCAAGATGCTCAATGGGATTCTCATGCACGGCTCCGGAAAATTGCTCCCTAAGCACCATTTGTGTATATTGTGGATGAATAGTGAAGTTTGTAGTGGTGGTGGGGAGCAAAATGCCACCGGTGAGCTCATAGTCCTCCGGATTACCAAAGTCTTGAAATAGAGGGTTGTCATCTTCGGCCATGGCTTCACTTGCCTCACTTGAAGAGCCAAAAAATATTTCCTCCTCCTCGGTTTGATGTTCAAATAACCTCCGAACTTGTCTCAAAGTACGGTCGATTTCCGGGTCAAGAGGAGTGGTAGGAATACCTTGAGATCTCCTTATCATTCAACAAAGCTAAGCACACGGTTAGTAATGACAACACAATAACAAAAATGAAAATAAAAAGCAATTGATGGGCAATAAACTAAGTTTAAACAACACGTTGCGTCCCCGGCAACGGCGCCAAAACTTGATCGGTCCCCTAGGTGTCGTTACTTCCTATGGTTCCGGGTCAAGAATAAAATCTCCCTAGTCTAACTAACTAGCCTAATAAGGTAGTATAGCGTAGTAAGGGGTCGTATCCACGGAGAAGCAAGGGGTTTTACACTTAGTTCGAGATGCAATCAATTGACGGGAGTAAAAGAGAAGGAGTTTGAGTTATCAACTAGACTACCTAAGGAAGATAAAATAAGAGTGATTAATCAATAAGACAAACACTAGGGAGAGGGGGAATAGTGGAACTCACAACAACGATTTCAACAAATCAAGAGGTCACTCTCGCACACCCCTCAACACCGCCTACCCAACCCCGCCTTTGAGGTCGTGGTCTACCCATCATCAAGTCATCACTAATATCAAGCTTGCTCTCACATAACCCAACATTAGCACAAGATTTAAACATAAAGGTGATCAAGTTTCATGCTTTAACAATAAAATACCTTGATTCGAGCATCAAAAGAACAATCACCAAAGCCAACCAAACATCATTCAAAATCATCACAAAGTCCCATTATCCCCCTTCCCTAGCTAGAAATCTAGCCTAGGAAGGAGGAGAACATAGTAAGACTAGTAAAAGCAACAATAAAAGGAGCAAACATACTAAAACTACTAAGCATGATTAGTGAAAACGAGAAAGATTGAACCTTTGAACAATAGACTACTAAGACTAGTCAAGGCAAGTATAAACTAATTTAAACAAGCATAAAACTAAACAAATAACCAAAAATAAGCTAGGAAATAAGGATTAGGGACTAGAAATTACCAAAAGATTGATGCTTTGATTGATAAAAAGGAAGAATAAATGTTGAGTTACAACTTTCTCTCTCCTAAGAATGTGTTTTTCTCTCTCTAATTAACCTAAAATAGTGTGCTGTTCCTTTGAATCCTCTTTTCTGGAATTAAAAGCTTGCCCTAAAATGTCTTAAGAGAGGGTATTTATACCCCTCACAAATACAACTTAAAGTAGGGGCAAACAGCGAAAAAAATCGGGAGCTGAACCATTCAGAGCTCCCGCTCCATCTTTGGAGCGCTAGCTCTGATCTTAATGAGAGATAATTCAGCAGCAGGTCGAAGCTCCCGCTCCATGTGTGGAGCGCGAGCTCTGAGCAGTCGAAGCTCCCGCTCCATGTGTGGAGCGCTAGCTCTGAGCATGGTGGAAGATAATTCAGCAGCAAGTCGAAGCTCCCGCTCCATGAGGCTGGAGCGCCAGCTTCAAATCCTCGCGAGAGGTGGTTGTATGCGGGGGACTCGGAGTTCCCGCTCCATGAGGGCCGGTGCGCCCGGCTCCGCTCTGCTTCTACCCTCCTTTGTTATTTGAAGCTCTCTTTCTCCATCCAAAGGTTCCCTTTTGCCATTCCAAGCTTCGACAATCTCGATTAGGCCGCTACGGAACCTAAAAGAAGATAAGAACAAGTCATAGCATAGGGTGTTCACAACATTCAATCTTCGCATGAAGAGAAAACAACCTACAACTCCCAAAAAATACTCAAAGTGCATAAAGCTAATAGAATCACTAACATTGAACAAAGCTAAGCTAAATAAGCATAAAAATGGACTAAACAAGGGCTTAATTAGGGTGGAAAGAGGCCATAAAAACGGCCTTAAAAGCCACTTATCAACAATTTAAAGCCAAGCAACCTCGAAAGATCATCTTCTTTCCTAAACTATCCTAAAACTAAGCAAACAAGTAATTAAAAGGGAGTTGGAACGATCTCACCCATCGTTGAAGCAATAAAGGCCAAATGCAATATCCGAAGCAAAGAAGCATCTTCAAACCGATTTCATCTCCGGATACTTGCTATGAAAGGTCATCAGCTCAAAAGAGAGATTAGTTCCAACAAGAGTATATACAAAAGGCAAAGAGATATGAGTAATTACAAGTTCCAACATATCTAGCTCAACACATAGCTCAACAACTCCTTAAGCTTGCAATGCCCACGAGCCATGACCCCTAAAATTGCGCCCCTAGATCAAACACAATGCAAAGTACACCCCCCCAACTTGAATGGAAAACCGACCTCGGTGAGACCAAGGAATAGTGAAATGAAAAAAAAGGAAAGGGGGAGGAGGGGCGATTTATGGGGTGATCTTAATATTCACTTGGCCCGCCCTCATCGGGGCGGCGCCAATCATAATCAAGCTCGATCGGGGTCCCATCCTCACGCAAGGGAGGGCCATGGGGTTCCCAACCACCGTAAAAGGTAGGAGGGAATCCCGTGTACCCTGTATAGAGTGGGTCATGGCTATGCTCTTGTGGGATGTACCTATAGGCGGGGTCGCCGAAATAGTCACACCCCCCGGGCTAGTTATAGTCATACGGGGGAAAAATGCGTCGCTCCCTAATTTGGGAGGATGGGCCTTGCCAATAGGGATATACCGGCTCACGAGGAGTGCCATCAATGTGCTCCTCTCCCCAACTTGGCACTGGCCCTTGCACTGGAGGTCAATAGGGATTGTTAACCGGTGGGGCGATTTTCCCTTGCTCCACGAAATGGTTGCAAAGCAAAGAATTGTGGAGCGCCATCCCCTGGTAATTGGCCTCCAATTGGCCCACTTGCAAGCTTAAGTTAGTAAAAACATTTTCAATGTTAAAACTAGAAGGGTAGGAATGGCTCATACCTCCCTCCTCTTGGGAGGGGAGACGTTCATTTCTCCACTCCTTGTGGTCTTGGTTGTCGTTGTTGTTGAAGGTGTTGTTGCCTTGCTCTATTTCTTCTTTCAATCTCATTCGGATCAAGCTCCGAAGCATCACTCTCCTCAAATGGTACTCTCCATGGATTTGAGGTGTTTGCTGGGGGTTCGATCATGAATTTATTAGGGATCTTGCACCAGATTGCACCCTTGATCAACCAAAAAGTATCTCTAGATGTCTCTTTGGTGAATTACATGTTCTTGAGGTGATCAAGGTTGAGAGCCGACCCATAGTTCTCCGACTCCATCTTTACAAGTTGATCTTTGTACTCGAGCTTATAAGCAAGCCATGTCATCATCCCTCCCAATTGGATGGGCCCTTTGATTATAGTGTCTTGCTTGATGGTGAACATCCTTGTGGCAAGCAAAAACCCCAAGTTAACTTTGTCGGCTGGGTTACTTTGATCTAGGAACCTTCTTCCTTCACTTGCTCTCCATAGCAAATGTAGTTCTTGGTCACTCATTTTTCCTAGATCTTGCCGAGAGAAGAAGCAATACACCAACATCCGATGGAAATACCTCAATACGACATGATGGATTTCTGAGGCTTTGGATGAGTTAAAGAGGAAATCCCTAGACCCGTTAGTTATCCTCTTCCACCAAGCTTGCATGTCATAACCTTCAACTCCATCCCTAGAACAATCAAATACCTCGGCTCGAGGATCCCAACCAAAATATTCATTAAACTCTACAAGGTTCATGGTGTGCTGGTGGTTGAACATCCTGAATTTAATCTCAAATGTGTCCCCCGCCTCCGTAGATGTCCTATTGAATTCAAAGCTAGCTAAGAATTCTAGAGCTAGAGTACGGTAGGTGAGGGGAGGTTGTTGGGGGTGGTTGTAGGTTTTATCTGAGGTAACCCAATCATTTGGGATGAGATTTTTAAGAAATGGTGCGAAACCGAGCTCATGGGCAAGATCATGCACTTTTTCATCAATCCCAAGGTGGAAACAAGTGATATAATCATGGAATATGGTTTGTTTCACCTCCCTATTCTCCAGCTCTCGAAACTTTACTTTATGATCGGGTTTTGTAAGGTTCACATTGTTGGCGGTGGAGGTGCTAGCTTGAGTGCGAGGTCTTTTCGAACCCATAACACCGGTATCAAACACAATAGCCACAATAATATTCACCAACAACAACACAATCAACCAACAATGACCCACAACAATACCCAAAGGTTGTAGAATCCAAGGATTTTCCTCAACAACCACTACAACTCCACAACTATCACCAAAAATCCACACAATTAACCAACAATAACACCACCACAATCCTCAAACCTCACCAATTAATCAATTTCAAGAACAAACTCAAACCCAAACACTTAATTTCATCTAACACAAAATCTCCAAGTGGAGCCTTAACAAAACCAAGCACAAATACTCAAAAATAAGAAAAATGAACTTGATTATGAGAGATTTTACCACAATTGGAACCAAATTCTTCCTCTTATTGCACAATGGAGAACAAACCCAAGTGAAACCCGAAGTGGCCCGAGCAAGAACCCCAAATTGTTGCTAAGAATATAGTTTGGAGGGGGAAATTTTGAGTAGGAGTGAAAATAGGGTGAGTTTTTGGGTGTTTTTGAGGGGAGTTTGAGTGATGTTGATGAGTAAGAGTGGTGATTTGTGGAGGGTTTGGGTGGGATGAGGGTGGTTTGAGGAGAGAGTGAGGGTTTGAGAGTTTGTATGTTTGTGTGTTTGAGTGAGAGAATGGGAGAGAGTGTGCTGGGTTCGTGCGTCTTTTTTTTCCAGAAAAATCATTCGAAGCTCCCGCTCCAAACTCAAAGCGGTCGCTCTGACTGGGATCCTGGTTTTTTTTCAGAAAATTCCCCCGAAGCTCTCGCTCCAAGCCCAAAGCGGTCGCCCTGGCTGACCGAAAGCGGGCGCTCCAAAAAGTTGGAGCGGGAGCTCAGTATCCAGGACTTAACCACTTTTTTTTTATGCTGGGGCGGGCGCTCCAAGAAGTTGGAGCGGGGGCTTCAAATTTTCGGCATTTCTTCACAATTAGAAGCGGGATTTGGAGCGGGCGCTCCAATACTTTGGAGCGGGCGCTCCAATACTTTGGAGCGGGCGCTCCAATACTTTGGAGCGGGCGCTCCAATACTTTGGAGCGGGCGCTCCAATACTTTGGAGCGGGCGCTCCAATACTTTGGAGCGGGAGCTCTGAGCCCAATACTTAGCCGATTTTCCTTTCCTTTTTCTATTCACATAAACAAACCATACACTATGGGGGTTAAAATTAGCCCAAAGTGAGATGTAAGCCTTAGCTTGAAACTCGACTCAACTATTGGTTAGATGAGCCGAGAGACCGTGCCTCGTATTTCTCAATCAAACTAATATCCACCCCCTCCCTTGGGGTAAAATCCTCCGAATTTTACAATCCACCAAAACAAAATCAAAATCAAAGTTCAACAATAACAAAATATAAACAATATATACAAGGCGCTTGATTTATGGTCTCAAGCTAGACCTCTTCATCCTTCTCAATTGGCTTCGGGAGACGAGTCGGTTGGGACCGACTCGAGCATCAAACAACCAAGTTTTCCAATTTGTTCCTTATCAAAATACTTCTTGATTCTTTGGCCACTTACCATGAACCTAGCTCCATCTTCACCTTCCAATTCAAATGAGCCATAGGGAGTGACCTTGGTGATAGAGAATGGGCCGGACCACTTAGACTTCAACTTTCCGGGAAGAGACGGAGCCGTGAGTTGAATAAGAGAACTTTGTCGCCAACCTTGAAGTCACGATCTTTGATTTTTTTTGTCATGCCACTTCTTGGTTTGCTCTTTGTAAATCCTGAGAGCTCGATATGCATCGAACCTTAACTCTTCCAACTCATTGAGTTTAAGCAACCTCTTCTTTCCGGCCAAGTCAAGGTCCATATTGAGCATTTTCACAGCCCACCATGCCTTGTACTCAAGCTCAACCGGTAGATGACGCCCCTTTCCATAGACAAGCCGATAAGGAGTAGTGCCAATCGGGGTCTTGTAAGCGGTCCTTAGAGCCCCAAAGAGTATCATCCAAGCGAAGAGACCAATCTTTCCTTGATTTATTTACCATCCTTTCTCGCGATTTGAGACTTCCACTTGCCCTTGAGTTTGAGGATGGTAGGGCAAACCGACCTTATGGTGCACATCATACTTCTTCAAGAGAGCTTCAAATTGCTTCTTAGCAAAATGAGACCCTCCATCACTAATGAGACATCGGGGCACTCTAAATCGAGGGAAGATGATCTTTTTGAGCAACTTCATCACTACCTTGTGGTCATTGGTAGGTGAAGGGATGACTTCTATCCACTTGGTCACATAATCCACGGCCACCAAAATATATTGGTTTCCACAAGAAGAAACTAAAGGACCCATAAAGTCCACACCCCATACGTCAAAAAGCTCAACTTCAAGAATAAATTGTTGGGGCATTTCATCCCGCTTGGTTATTCCTCCCATTCTTTGGCATCGGTCAGAACGAAGGATGAATGTATAAGCGTCTTTATGCAATGTTGGCCACCAAAGGAGGCAATCAAGAATCTTTGCTACGGTCTTACCAACACCACCATGGCCTCCACATGCAAGTGAGTGACAATGTTCCAAGACTCCTTCAATCTCGTGAGTAGGCACACATTTTCGGAATACACCATCACTACACCTCTTGTACAAATACGGATCATCCCAAAAATACCTCTTGACCTCCTTAAAAAACCTTTTTCTTTGTTGAGAATAGTAGTCATGAGGCACCACTTCACTCGCCAAATAGTTAGCAATATCGGCGTACCAAGGGATTGTGTTGGAAATGATCGCCATGAGAGTGTCATCACGAAGCTCATAATTAATTGGTTTCTCCTCCTCACCATAGAAAGGATGGTCTAATGGCAACCGAGAGAGGTGGTCCGCCATTAGATTTTCACTCCCCTTCTTATTAAGAATCTCCATGTCAAATTCTTGAAGGAGGAGAACCCATCGAATTAGCCGTGGCTTGGCATCTTTCTTGCTCATTAAGTACTTGACCGTGGCATGATCGGTGTAGACGATGGCCTTGTTGCAAACAAGATAGGGTCGGAATTTGTCAAATGCAAACACCACCGCCAACATCTCTTTCTCTGTGGTCGAGTAATTCTTTTGCGCATCATCTAGAGTGCGGCTTGCATATGAGATCACATTCAATTTCTTGTCCTTCCTTTGTCCAAGCACAACACCAACTGTATAGTCACTCGCATCACACATTAGTTCAAATGGGAGCTCCCAATCCGGAGCTTGCACAATGGGCGCATTCACTAAAGCACTTTTCAAGGTCTCAAATGCCTTTGTGCAATCTTCATCAAATCGGAACTCCACTTCTTTTTGAAGTTGACTCGTCAAAGGTCTTGCAATTTGTGAAAAATCTTTGATGAAATGGCGATAAAAGCCGACATGCCCTAAGAAGGCACGCACCCCGGTCACCGAAGTGGATGGGGGTAGCTTTTCAATCACCGCGACCTTTGCCGGGTCAACTTTAATTCCATTCTTTGAAATCTTATGGCCAAGGACAATACCCTCCTCAACCATAAAAGGAGACTTTTCCCAATTTAATACAAGGTTCGTCTCTTGACATCTTTGTAAGACTTTCTCAAGATTTTTTAAGCACTTGTCAAAAGACGAACCGCAAACACTAAAATCATCCATAAAAACTTCAATTACATCTTCAAGCATGTCGGAAAAGGTGACGGTCATGCAACTTTGGAAGGTAGATGGAGCATTGCATAAATCGAAAGGCATTCTTCGGTATGCAAATGTTCCATAAGGGCATGTAAAAGTTGTTTTATGTTGGTCATCCGGATGGATAGGAATTTGGAAGAATCCGGAGTAACCATCAAGAAAACAATAATGAGAATGCTTTACCAACCTCTCCAACATTTGGTCCATGAATGGCAAAAGGAAATGATCCTTCCTAGTGGCTTTGTTTAGCCGCCTATAGTCAATGCACATCCTCCACCCCGTCACGGTACGGGTGGATATGTCATTTCCCTTGTCATCCTTGACAATAGTCATGCCACCTTTCTTAGGCACCATATGAACCGGACTCACCCATTTGCTATCCGAGATAGCATAGATGATGCCCGCTTCACGGAGCTTAAGAACCTCTTTTTTCACAACTTCCTTCAAAGTCAGATTCAACCGCCTTTGAGGCTCACTAGAGGTGGCATGATCATTTTTAAGGTGGATGCGATGCATACACAAGCTAGGGCTAATACCCTTGATATCATCAATACTATATCCTATGACACCCTTATATTTTCTCAACAACTCAATCAATTTTTGCAAGGAGATGTCATCAAGGTTAGCATTGACAATAAAAGGATATTCACAATCATTCTCAAGAAAAGCATATTTGAGAGAGGGGGGAGGGTAGGGGTTTCAACTCTACCTTAGGAGGAGGCTTAGAACTCTCCCCCTTGGCCACAGTTTGGATCAATGAGAGCTCATCTTTGCTTTCTTGGGCATCAGTATGAGCTTCATCAAGTTGGGCTTCAATCTCCATGGCCTCTCTTGATTTTTCCACCCCCTCATCATCTTGGAGGGCCTCATAAAGCGTATCATGTCTCATGCTTTGTACCCTCTCATAATTAACAATCTCCGACTCCACCAAGTCTACTCTCCACACCTTCTCCACCATAGGTTGCTTAAAGGTTTTCGAAAACTCAAACACAACTCTTTCATCGGCCACCTCACAAGTGATCGTGTTGTTCTTGCAATTAATCACGACTCCCATTATTTTAAGAGCTTCTCTCCCAAGGATAAGAGGAGTATGAGGGTCATCCTCCATATCCATTACAACAAAATCACAAGGTACAAAGATATTACCAACTCGAATTGGCATATCTTCAAGTTCTCCACAAGGTAGCTTAATCGAGCGGTCGGCCAATTGAATTGTCTTCCTTGAATGCACCATCTCAAACTTGAGCAATGATGGGACCAAGTTATGTGCGATTATAGAGTGTTGAGAAGTCCATTTTTCTAAGGTTTAAGGTTTAAGAAGGAGAGTTTTACTAATCTAAACCTTAGTGTGGAGAAGAGGGAGTTATGATGAATTTGTGATATTAGAGGAGATTTAAGGGTATTTTGTGGTTATGTGTTTATGATCATTTACAGGTGGATTCCCATCCCGTGGTTGCGATCCATTCAACATAAAAAGACCACAAAGTCATTGGAGTTTAGCGTTATAATGTTATATGGTGGAGGCATCCAAGTTCATTTTATGGCTCTACGGCATTGTGTGTCCACCATGGACGTTGAAGAGCCCACCTAGAGCGTCGGTGGAGAAGGTTGGAGCTGGGCACTACACACGCACAGCCCGAGCTCATCGAGCACCAAATTCATGTGCAGCAGTCAGTGCCCGACTCGCGCGCCCTTACTGCACGACTCGCGCATTGTAGCTGAAGAGCCTGCTGGACAGTGTCGAAGGCCCGAGCCGCGCGCTAGGCCTGCCCGACTCGCGCGCCCGAGTGAAGACCGGATGCTTGGCAGTTGGACATGCCCGACTCGCGCGCTAGACTCGCGCGACTCGCACGATGCGAGCGAGGAGTGTTGTGAGGCAGCAGCGTAAGCCCGACTCGCGCGCAGGACATGCCCGACTCGCGCACTTCGACGCGGCTGCGACTCTTCGGCAATTTTCTGCTTTCCTTAGGTTGTATTAAAGAGAAAAACATTTTGTTTTGCATATCTTGTAATTTTCTGAACTGAATTAGAGAGGATAGAGAGAAGAACCCTAATCCCTATTCTCTCCCTTTTTGGAGTTTCGAGTAATTAGTTGGAAGATTTGCTTGATGGATGCTATGTCGATCGTAGCCTAAATCTAGTCTTGAGAACGGTTAATCAAGCTTCGGTCTATTATTGTGAGGTTTCTCTTTGTTAACTTGTTCTTAATTATAATTGTGATTTCTTGATTTAAATCTATGATTGTGGTATGTATTGCTAGGAGTACTACTAGTTTATACATTCGATTTATCATTTGCTAGGATTTAGAATTGATGCCGATTCATCTGTTCTTCCTTCATGAGTAGCAATCTAGGGTTTGATTAATGAATCTGGTTATTCTTGATTAATCACTAGAGAAATCACAAGTTCCAATTTGAATATGTTGTGCTAGCAATTTGTTAATTGGCTCATTGTTTCCTAGTTCGTTGATGTTCTTTTGATTTGAATTTAATCTCTGATTAGATTAGATTAATCATTAGTTCAAGTTTTATGATCATCTAATTGTGATTGTTTAACGGTACTTTTGAGGGAAAGGAATTTGATTTCCAACTTTGAGTAATTAAGAGTAAAGTTAAACCAATGATCAATAGTATGAATCGAAGTGGCCATTAACCGAACTCAAGATTCTTCTCTTCTTGATTACATTACTTTTGATTGTTCTTTAGTTCTTCATATTTAGTTATTCAATTCTTTAATCCCAAAACCCCCATTTGATCTATTATAAGCACGAGTTAGTCCCCAAGTCTCTGTGGATTCGACCCTACTTGCCACTTACATTTATTTGTATTGGAAAGAAGGAAAATAAACTTTTATCTTTGGTAGCGTGTACGACCGCGTCCCACCAAGCAACTTTGCAATGGACAAGGGCATCAAGCTCACACTTACACCCAAGTCGGCCAATGCTCCCTTGGTCTCAATATCTCCCAATTTCACCGGGAGAGTGAAACTACCCGGATCTCGTTGCTTGGGTGGCATTTGGCGTTGCACAAGCGCACTAACTTGGTGTGGAAGAGTGATGCATTGTTCATTGAGCTTTTTCTTGTTGGAGAGAAGTTCCTTGAGGAATTTTGTATAGGATGGCATTTGTGACATGGCCTCAAGGAAGGGAATGTTGATTTCAAGGCCTTTCAACATGCTCATGAACTTGTTGTACTTGTCATTCGACTTTCTCTCAACTATCCTTTCCGGAAATGGTGGGGGAGGATCGAATCTTGATGGTTGGACATTTGTTGATGTTTGCTTTTTTACCTCAACATCTTTCTCCTTCTCCACACCCTCTTTTTGGATTTCATTTTCTCCTTTCCCAACAACTTGTTTTTCTTTCTCCTTATCCTCCTCTTGTTGCACCTAGGTCCTTTATAAGATCTTCCGAACCTTAGGGAGATGGCCTTCACATGGTGGGAATTTGCGGGATTCGGAGTAGCTTGACCGGGAAGCTTCTCATTTGAGAGTTGAGAAACCCTCTCGGCTAGTTGGGCAACTTGATTGTCAAGGATCTTTTAGTTCGAAGTGGTTTCTTGGAATTTTTGGTCTACTTTACGATCAAGGTTGCTCAATTTTTGTTCAAATTGTTGAGAGATGTTTTTGATGCTGTCTAGGATGAGAAGGGTGTTCGGCGATGGACCACCTTGAGGGTTTGAGGTATTTGGGAAGGTGGTTGGGGGTTGGTTTAAGAATTAATTTTGTGGATGGGGCTTGTTGAAGTTGTTTCTAGCATTTGGATGTAAATAGGGAGCTCCTTGGTTTGCTTGATTGTTGAAATTGGTTGGTCCACCATAGTCATTGAACCTCGGATTAAGATTGGGGTTGGGGCCTCTCCAATTATCCCTTTGATCTCTTTGATTGTTGAGATAGCCCATAGCCGCCACATGCTCGGGGTCCTTACCACCACAATAAGAGGTGTCGTGGTTGGTAACCCCACAAATTTCACATGAGAATGAGTTAACTTGCCGAGATGATGAAGAAGAAGCTTGCTCTTTCCCTAGCTTCTTGTCAAGAAGTTGCTCCATGAAGGCTTTGAGGGACTCTTGGTCAAGCTCGAATTTCCCATTAGCTTTTCCTTGGCTTCTTCTCTTACCACCCCATGAATAGTTGCGAACCACATCCTCAATTGTATCTTTGAGTTGAGCTTGGGGAACTTTTCTCAATTGGCCTCCGGCTCCCGCATCAAGATTAGCTCTACTAATGGGATCAAGAGCATGATAGAAGAATCTAATAAGTAGAGGCTCGCTATACTCATGATGGGGGCAAGCTCTAACATACTCATTGAATCGTTCCCAAGCTTCACCTAGAGACTCATCCGATTCTTGTTGGAAGTTGGAGATCTTCCTTCTCATTTTCGCTGTCTTCTCCTCCGATATAAACTTTTTTAGGAAGGCTTTGGCCACCTCCTTCCAAGTGGTCAAGGAGTTTGGGTTGAGATTCTTAAGCCACCTATAGGCTTTTCCCGCCAAAGATTGTAGGAAGAGATGCATACGGATGTAATCTTGAGTGACTTTGTTCGTTTGGACCATGGCGCACAACTCAAGGAACATATCAAGATGCTCAATGGGATTCTCATGCGCGGCTCCAGAAAATTGCTCCCTAAGCACCATTTGTGTATATTGTGGATAAATAATGAAGTTTGTAGTGGTGGTGGGGAGCAAAATTCCGCCGGCGAGCTCATAGTCCTCCGGATTACCAAAGTCTTGAAATAAAGGGTTGTCAACCTCGGCCATGGCTTCACTTGCCTCACTTGAGGAGTCAAAAAATATTTCCTCCTCCTCGATTTGATGTTCAAATAGCCTCCGAACTTGCCTCAAAGTACGGTCGATTTTCGGGTCAAGAGGAGTGGTAGGGATACCTTGGGATCTCCTTATCATTCAACAAAGCTAAGCACACGGTTAGTAATGATAACACAATATCAAAAATGAAAATAAAAATCAATTGATGGGCAATAAACTAAGTTTAAACAACACGTTGCTTCCCTGGCAACGGCGCCAAAAAATTGGTCGGTCTCCTAGGTGTCGTTATTTCCTATGGTTCCGAGTCAAGAATAAAATCACCCTAGTCTAAGTAACTAGCCTAATAAGGTAGTATAGCGTAGTAAAGGGTCGTATCCACGGAGAAGCAAGGGGTTTTACACTTAGTTCGAGATGCAATTAATTGACGGGAGTAAAATGGGGGTTTAAGTAAACAACTAGACTAACTAAGGCAAATAGAATAAGAGTGATTAATTAATGAGACAAACACTAGGGATAGGGGGAATCATGGAACTCACAACAATAATTTCAACAACATTGGTAGGCAATGGTTCAAGTCTATTGAGGGTCTTGGTCCAACATCAAGAGGTTAGTCTCGCACACCACTCAACCCCGCCTACCCAACCCCGCCAATGAGGTCGTGGTCTACCCATCACCAAGTCATCACTAATATCAAGCTTGCTCTCACACAACCCAACATTAGCACAAGATTCAAGCACAAAGGTGATCAAGTTTTATGCATTAACAATAGAATACCTTGATTTGATTACCAAAAGAACAATCACCAAAACCAACCAAACATCATTCAAAATCATCACAAAGTCCCATTATCCCCCTTCCTTAGCTAGGAATCTAGCCTAGGAAGGTGCAAAACATAGTAAGACTAGTAAAAGTAACAATAAAAGGAGCAAACATACTAAAACTGCTAAGCATGATTAGTAAAAACGAGAAAGATTGAAATTTTGAACAATAGACTACTATGACTAATCAAGGCAAGCATAAACTAATTTAAACAAGCATAAAACTAAAATAATAACTAAAAATAATCTAGGAAATAAGGATTAGAGACTAGAAATTACCAAAAGATTGATGCTTTGATTGATGAAAATGAAGAACAAATGTTGAGTTACAACTTTCTCTCTCCTAAGAATGTGTTTTTCTCTGTCTAATTAACCTAGAAGAATGTGCTTATCCCCTAGAATCCTTTTTTCTGGAATTAAAAGGTTACCCTAAATGTCTTAAGAGAGGGTATTTATACCCTCACAAATACAACTTAAAGTAAGGGCAAACAACGGAAAAAAATTGGGAGCTGTCATTCAGAGCTCCTGCTCCATGCGTGGAGCGTTCGCTCTAAGCCTAATGTGAGATATTTCTGCAGCAGGTCGAAGCTCCCGCTCCATGCGTGGAGCGCGCGCTCTAAGCATATGTAAGATTTCCCTGCTGCAAGTTGAAGCTCCCGCTCCAAGAAGCTGGAGCGCCAGCTTCAATTTCTCGGCAGAATTGTCTGTATACAGGGGAACTCGGAGCTCCCGTTCCAGAGCTGGAGCGCCAGCTTTGGCTCTGTTTCTACTCTTCTTTGCAATTTGAAGCTCCCTCTCTCCATCCAAAGGCTCCCTTTTGCCATTCCAAGCTTCGACAATCTCGATTAGGCCGCTACGGATTCTAAAAGAAGATAAGAACAAGTCATAACATAGGGTGTTCACAACATTCAATCTTCGCTTGAATAGAAAACAACCTACGACTCCCAAAAAAGACTCAAAATGCATGAAGCTAGTAGAATCAATAACATTGAACAAAGCTAAGCTAAATAAGCATAAAAATGGACTAAACAAGGGCTTAATTAGGGTGGAAAGAGGCAATAAAAGTGACCTTAAAAGCCACTTATCAGGTGGCAGAAGGTGTGGCTGGCCGAGAGAAGAGAAGGAAAAAGAGAGAGAACCGTGGGGGAGGACAGAGAAAAGAAAGAGAGGAGAGCAAATTTAGGGTGAGTGTTTAATGTGTTGGAATTTTGGGTTTTGTTGGGTTTATATAGGTAACCCCTTGTGAGCTTAGGGAAATGTGTTTGGGCTTTTAATAATCATTTAATGATTGGGTACTTGAGTTGAGTTGGGTTCCTCTAACCCATTTTAAAATTTTTTACACTACTATTCAAAGATGTTTAAACTATTAAATAATTTTCAAAGTATGACTAAATAAAATATTTGATTACTTAAAATTATTAAATAATCCTTTTGACTTTCAAATTGTCAACATTCTAAGAAATAAATTATTTAAATACTAAAATATATATAAATATACATTAAAATATATTTATAAAATTCATAAAATAATGGGGGATTACAGTCTACTCCTCTTAAAAGAAGTTTCGTCCCGAAACTTGGCACGAAAATCCTCACAGTTTCAAATTTTTGACTCAAACTTCCATTTGGAAATACTTGTGTCACAACGTGTACACACTTTTACCAACTGTAAAACCACTTGTGTTACTCATGAACACATTTTCCTATGCGGAGAACCAATTTATTTTGCACCAACATGTGCAAATCGCCAAAATAAGCATAAAAATGCATAAAAGTACCATAAAATAAGGCAAAAAGCGCGAAATTCTATCGCATTCTACCCCCCTCTAAAGAAAATGAGTTACGCCCTCGTAACTCACCTCAATGAATAAATCAGGATATTTCTTCTTCATTTCATCTTCGGCTTCCCACGTTGCCTCTTCGGACTCATGGTTAGACCAAAGCACTTTCACAATATTCACATCCTTATTGCGTGTACTACACCTTTCTATCCAAGATTTTCACAGGTCTTTCCTCATATGTGAGGCTACTATCAATTTGAATTCTTTCGCACTCCAAGACATGATTCTCATCAAGGATATATCTCTTGAGTTGGGAAATATGAAACACATCGTGCATTTTCTCAAATTCCATTGGCAAAGCCAACTTATAAGCTACCTCCCAATTCTTTGCAAAATCTCATATGGGCCAACATACATAGCACTTAGTTTCGCCCTTCTTACCAAATATCATTACTCCTTTAGTCGGTCACACTTTCAAAAACACTATATCACCAACTGCGAATTCATCTTCTCTTCGCTTTAAATCAAGATAACTTTTCGCTTATCCCGAGCAGCTTGAATTCTAGCATGAATCAACTTTACATTCCTAACAGCTTCCTCAATAAATTCGAGTCCCAATACTATATTTTCACTAAAATGATTCCAAGAAATGGGACTTCTATACTTCCTCCCATACAACGCCTCAAAAGGAGCCATCTTAATACTCGCATGGTAACTATTGTTATACGAAAACTCAATCAAGTCCAAGTGATCTTCCCAACTACATTGGAAATCAATTGCGCACGCTCTCAACATATCTTCCATAGTCCGGTTGGTCCTTTCGATCCGACCATCGGTCGCGGGATGAAAAAGCAAGTGCTCATCTTCAACGTTATTCCAAGATTCAATTGGACCTTTTGCCAAAATTTTGAGAGGAATCTCGAATCACGATCCGAAATAATGTTCGTCTGGGACTCCCATGCAGTCTCACTACATGCTTGATGTATGTCTTCGTAAGTTGCTTCTTCTTCCATGTCTCTTTGATCGGAACGAACACGGCACTTGTCGCGACGGTCCCACGATAACCCAAATAGTATCATTGCCATTTCTCGTCTTCGCAAAGCAAGTCCACAAAATCCATGGATATAGAATCCCACTTCCATCCAGAACTTCTAAGGATCAACCTTCCCCATCGGGTCTCTTATATCGATCTTTACTTTCTGACAGGTCATACATTTTGACACGAACTCAGCGACTTCACGCTTCATATTCGGCCACCAATAAATTTCCTTAAGATCCTTATACAACTTGTCACCCCCAAGGTGCACTAAATATATGGAGTATTATGCCCCTCATCCATAAGCCTTCTCTTAAGCTCTTCACACTTCTGTGGTACATACACCTTCCCTTGAACCTCAAGCTTCCATCATTATGAATCTTAAAGTCAACTTCCTTGCCTTGCTTCATCTTCTCCTTAATCTTACCTAGGTGCTCGTCTCCAACTTGACCCTCTTTGATCTCATCGAAAACTGATAACCCCAATGACAACGCACTCAATCTTGCCTCGATATCCCCATGATTTAGAATTTCTAGGCTAAGCCTTTGCATATCTCAGCACAATTCCTCGGAAACTACCAACGCATTCATGCTATGGCTTGATTTCCTACGCAAAACATCAGCAACTACATTCGCCTTCCCTTCATGATACTGGATATCTAGGTCATAATCTTTGATCAGTTCTAACCATCTCCTCTGCCTCATACTGAGATCCTTCCGGGTGAAAATGTACTTCAAACTCTTATGGTCGGTAAAGATCTTGCAAGTTGCCCTATATAGGTAATGTCTCCAAATTTCCAAGGCAAACACAATAGCAGCTAACTCTAGGTCATGGGTAGGATAATTAGACTCATACGGTTTCAACTGACGCGATGCATACGCGATCACCTTCCCATTCTGCTGCAGGACACATCCCAAATCATTCTTCGAAGCATCACTATACACCTCAAATCCCTAATTTCCGTCAGGCAGGTTAAAACAGGTGCAGAGGTCAAACACTCCTTCAAAATCTGAAAAGCTTCCTCGCACTTCTCACTCCACTCAAATTTTGACTCTTTCTTCATCAAATTAGTCATTGGCCTTGCTATCTTCGAGAAATCTCTCCACAAATCTCCTATAATAGCCGACTAATCCTGAAAACTCCTTATGGAGTAGGCCACTCACTAACGCCTTGAATCTTTGCGGGATCCACATAAACTCCATCTTTAGCACACATAATGACCCAAAAATGCTACTTTCTCCAAATGGAACTCACACTTAGAGAACTTGGCATACAATTGGTTCTTCCTAAGCGTCTCAATATTATCCTCAAATGCTCATCATGCTCTTCTTCACTCTTTGAATAGATCAAAATATCATCAATGAACACCACAACAAACTTATCTAAGAACTCATGGAATATCCTATTCATCAAATCCATAAATATATAGGAGCATTAGTCAATCCAAACGGCATCACAGTAAACTCATAATGACCATAACGCGTCCTAAATGCGGTCTTACGTATATCCTTGTCGCCTACCTTCAACTAGTGATACTCCGAAAGCAAATCAATCTTCAAAAACATACTTCGCTCCATTCAACCGGTCGAACATGTCGTCTATCCAAGGCAAAGGGATACTTGTTCTTAATGCTCACATTGTTTAACTCCCTATGTCAATGCACAACCTCATACTTCCATCTTTCTTCTTCACAAACAACACATGAGCTCCCAAGGCGATGCACTAGGCCTAATATAACCCTTATCCAACAGTTCTTGCAATCAACGTCTTCAATTCACTCATCTCGAGAGGTGCCATTCTATATGGTGCCTTAGAAATAGGTGCAAGACCGGGGAACTAAGTCTATGGTGAACTTAACGGCTCTTTTAGGCGCATGCCGAAATCTCACTTGGAAACACATCCATAAACTCATTCACAATTAGTACGTCCTCAATCTTCAATTCAACCTCTTTACTTACATCTTGCGTACACTAGCGAAAAACAACTCACATCCCTTCTTCACCAACTT